>JAKTXI010000045.1:0-132938 GCA_030582475.1 Suhomyces panamericanus
GTGAGACCCCCAAACCCCTGCACGTGACACCCACCCCCAGCTCCGTCCGTCCCCCGTTCCCTCCGTTTGCCGCTGTGTTTCTCCGTGTCGCCTCGTCCCAGTCTTTCTCCCAATACGCCCCCTCCCCATGTCCGGCTCGTTCTGGAAGTTCAGCAACGGCTTCACGTCGTTGTCCAACATCCTGACGTTCTTGGAAAACCACCTGATTGCCCAGGACCACGGCGAGGCGCTGTACGAGTCCACCTACCAGGTGCTCTTGAAGCTCTTGGACGAGAACGACCTCTTGCAGGAATTGCTCTCCAACAACCCCATGCTCCTCGAGTTCTTGCGCGAGGACGACGTGTTGGCCATGTTGGTGGACTTGGTCATCAACGAGGGCGACCAGGCTCGCTTGGCGTTGCTGGACCCCTCGACCGAGACCGAGAAAGAGAAGGAAGAAAGTGAGAAGGAAGAGAGTGAGAAAGAGAAGGAACAGAGCGAGAAGGATGATAACGATACTAAAGACAGCATCAATGACGATGAAGATCCCACGCTGCCTTCGCAAGCGGTTCACGACGACGAAGACCCCGACGACTCCAACGAGGATCCCGACGACGAGTCGGACGCCGAAAAGGCCACGCGTCGCGCCACCATCGCCGCCGAAATCTTGAGCGCCGATGTATGGTCCTTGACCGACACCGTCATGGAATCCACCGTCAGCCTCAACCGCCTCTGGTCCATCTTGGACTCCAAGGACGCCCTCTCCATCAACTTGTCCACCTACTTCATGAAGATCATGGAGCACTTGTTGGACATGAAGTGCGACGAGATGATCTCGTACCTCATCGAAAACCAGGTCTCCCTCGTCGACAAGTTCATGAATCACCTCTCCAACTCGCCCCTCATGGACTTCTTGCTCAAACTAATTTCCACCGACAAGCCCGACAACTCCACCGGCATTATAGACTTTTTGCAGAACCAGGACTTGATCTCGCATCTCATCGCCGCCTTGGACATCACCGACGACAAAAACAGGCCCCGTGACAACCACGACGACTTGCTCGTACGCCAGTCCTCCGCCGCAGACTTCCTCAAGGCCTTGATCACCATCTCCGCCAACTCCACCACCGACAACTCCACCATAGGCCCCAGCGAGTTGACCCGCGAGTTGGTCTCCCACGAGCAGATGTCCCGCTTGTGTGACATCATGTTGAAGGGCGGCTACGCCTTGGCCAACGGTGTGGGCATCATAATAGAGATCATTAGAAAGAACAACTCCGACTATGACATTCTTCCCGTGTTGTACATCACCTTGGATACCCATCCCCCCACCGGAAGAGACCCCATCTACTTGGGCCACTTGTTGAAGGTCTTCGGCAGCAAGATCGACGCTTTCAACCGCTTGTTGATGAACGAGGTCTACGGCGACGACGACAGGAAGCTCAAGACGCCCTTCGGCGAAATCGAGCCCCTTGGCTTCGAAAGATTCAAGATATGTGAGTTGATAGCCGAGCTCCTCCACTGCTCCAACATGGCATTGCTCAACGACAACAAGGGCTTCGAGGTCGTCAAGGAGAGAGACGAGTTGAGGAAGAAAATGAAGGAGTACGATCCAATCAGCTTCAAGTACAACGAGGTCATTGTTCTCCCCAAGGAACAGGATTCTGACAGTAACTCCAATAACGATGCAGACGAGACGAACAAGGTCAAATCTGACAATGACGATGACTACGTTAACGACACCATTGATTCGTTCAATTCTAAATTGCAAAATGAGGGCGACTCCATCGTCCAGCATCCCCATGATCATGATGATGACGAAGAAGAGCCTCATGCCAACGCAAATCTAACCGAAGAACAAATTAGAGCCAACCCTGTGATCGGTGACTTTTTAAAGATCTCTTTGTTCGACACCCAAATTATTACCAACATCTTGTCCATGTTCTTCAAGTTCCCCTGGAACAACTTCTTGCACAATGTTGTTTTCGACATCGTTCAACAGGTGCTCAATGGATCCATGGGTATTGGCTTCAACAAGTTCTTGGCCATTGACTTATTCCACTTGGGTAACATCACCAACAAGATCATCGAAGGACAAAAATTATGCACTGACTACGAAGAGAGTCACAATGGTTTGAGACTCGGATTCATGGGCCACTTGACCTTGATTGCCGAGGAAGTCGTCAAATTCATCCAATTGTACCCCGCCAACACTCTCAGCGAGCTCATTGACGTCAAGGTTGAGGATGACATTTGGGAAGACTACGTCAGCAACGTGTTGTACGACATAAGAGAAAAGTACAATGCCATCTTGGGCGGTGGTGAAGATGATGAAGAGGATGATGAAGAAGATGAGAATAACACTTTTGATGAAGGGTTAGGCGAAATCATTGAAGAAGTCAAGACCGGCTTGGTCTTCAACGATTCTGCTGACCAAGAATTAGAAGAGAATGAGTATGAAGAAATCCATGCAGAGAACAAGGGAGAGTCCGAGTCCGGCAAACCGGAGAAGGACCGCCTTGACAGCGACGAATCCGAATCGGACGACGATGAACACTTCACGAACTATATGTCCCACCAATTAATTAACACAGCCTCGACCGAGATCTCACCCAGCATTGACGCCAAGGACCCCAAGGTGTTGAGAATCAAGACCAACACCGGCGAGATCTCTCCGTTGGAGCCTTTGGTTGATGAAGATAACGAAGACTACATAGACCCCAACGATGACGGCATGTCGTACAAGAAATCCAGCCCATTATATGATGCTACCGGGTCGTTGTTGCATAATCCAGTCAACGAAGAGGATGAATTCAGCGAGGACTCCAGTTCCAGCTCCTCGGACAATGATGATGATGATCTCAACTTAGAAGATGACGGCGAGGTAAATGGCTCGACCAAGTTAACTAGAGCAGCTAGTAAAGGTTAAATCTATTCAATGATGATTAATGAGTGTATCTGTATTTTATTTCATGCCCTAATGTTATTCTCATGCGTCCTACCATTTCTCCTGTGGGTGGTGTACTCAGCACGGGTGCAGCATCCTTGATGTCGTCTTTAATTAATAATTCCATTCATTGAAATATGTAGATATACAAAGTATGCAGCCCAATATCATTTGCTAACATATCGTTAAATATATAACGATATTCCGTTCCTGTAGAAGATACCAGTCTTCCTTTCTACTCTCGCCTTCAGAGTCACCTTTTCCGCTATGGCTAAATTTCTTCAGCACTTCTGGATCCTATTTCAGCTCGTTCCGTTATCGCCTCTTTTAAATATAGGAACTTTTCGTCTTGGTTCTCTTCATTAATATCAGCTCTCTGGATCTATTTCCAATAATACCAGCAGTCTCTTTCCATTGATATCAGCAGTTATCTTTCCATTAATTCCAACACTATCCGTATACCCCCTTTTCTTTATTGCTCTTCCTTAACATTGGGCGGCGCTGACTTCTCTTTCCAAGCCAGGAAAGTCCAACACATTATTATCAGTGGAGGCAGAGCGGACTCTAGCAGCACCCTCTTTGGTGGGCACACCCCCAATTAAGCCCTTACTCATGGCCAAGCCTGACGACCGCTCTCTCATTTCACAATCGTAGAACTCGTCTTCAATAGGATGCATCAACACCGTGTTGTTGGAGGTGATGGTGATCAAGGAATTAGTAGGTACGCAGATCCAGTCGCCTCTTTCGAAAGTTAACGGCTCGCTGGCCACAAAGATCACATCTTGGGAGCGGTTGAGCCGCTCCATCTTGAACAATCCCGGCTCGTACTCGAAAAAGCGGGAACCTGTGCTGAAATGCAACGATGCAGCTTCGTCGGTCTTGGAGGAAATGTACCGACTTACCACGATGGACTCGCCGTCGGTGACTGCGAAGTTCAACAACGAGGGCTCGTCGGTGATCTCCACCTGCCAATTCTTGATGAGTTCGATCGTGGTGAGCAACGCCTGGCGCAACACGTCGTGGCTGAACTGGGCGTTTTTGTCTCCAGGACTGAAGCCCATCTTGTGCAAGGTGTTGAGGTACAAGGCGAAGCAGCACTCGGAGTCGGTGGCGCCTTGGATGTAGAGGAAGAACTCGTCGTCAAGGTGGTCAATGAGCTTGCGCTTCAACTTGTTGAAGCTGGAAATGCCGCCGTTGTGCATGAACATCAACTTGCCGTAGGCAAAAGGATGGCAGTTGGTTTCCGAGAGAACACCCTGGGTCGAGGCTCTAACGTGACCAAACACCAAGCGTGACTCGGTGCACAGTGATAGGTTGTTCAAGTTGACGTTGTTCCAGGCGGGAGTGATGGCTTTGAAGATGCAAGGCTCGTTGGTGGAGTAATAACCTACTCCAAAACCGTCTCCATTAATGGGGTTTCTCATGTCCAAACGGAGCCGCGAGTCAAACGACTGGTTGATGATGGAGTGTGCAGGCTTGGTGAGCAATTCAGAGAGCACCATGGGCTCTCTGCCCTTGTAGATCATGAAACGACACATGGTGATAGAAACGCCATAGTTAGATAAGTAAAAAGTGTGGTATATGAACACGTGAAGTAACACGTGATATATGATGCTAGGTAGAGAGAGAGGAGAGAGGGAGAGAGATAGTAGTCCTGCTCCATACAGTATTAACCCAAGTCATGGGATTCCATCTATGATAGGTAGATTATTGTCAGTTTGCACGTAATAGTTGATGTGAATCTGCCAAAAAATGATCAATTCGCATGCAATCATTCAACACCGATAGATAATTATTTCTAACCAACTACGTAACAACTCACATATACCTTGCTCTCTTACTATATTACTACTATTATGCTCTTAGTCTTATTAGAGGTTCGTCTTTATCCTACTAGTTTATTGAAGGTTCATTTTTATCCTACTAGGATTATTATCATATGTCCTACTAGTATTATTATAAGTTCATTCTTATCCTACTAGTTTATTTCATGTTCATCTTTTCCTGTTAGTACATACTTAACCAATTACTATTAGTTCATCCTTATCTATTAGTATTATTATAAATGCATTCTTATCCATTAGCAAAAGTACCTTCTATTCCCTGGTACTATTATTATTATCAATTCATTCTTATCCTATTGGTATAACTTCATCCTTATTCCTAGTACTCTAATTTTATCAATTTCATCGCTCCTTAATATATTTTCGTGGCTTACTTTGGATTCACCTGGCCTTGACATGACCCCACTCTCCATGTGCTTCCGGATACCCCCCGGATAAACATCTCGGCTGCAACGCTTTTAGATTCGGTTACACGGGTTATGTGCCCGCAGTGTCATCTCCGAAGCCATCACCAGTACGGCACCAAGAGTGTGATGATTCTACAGTCCCGGAGCATGAAGGAAGGGAGTAATGGGCCAATTATCAACTAACCATCAATACTCCATATTCCATGCCATCATTAATCCTTAACAATCTGCCCATTCTGGCTTCCCGTCTCCTACAATGCCGTTT
This sequence comes from Suhomyces panamericanus, assembly GCA_030582475.1. Classification (NCBI taxonomy): domain Eukaryota; kingdom Fungi; phylum Ascomycota; class Pichiomycetes; order Serinales; family Debaryomycetaceae; genus Suhomyces; species Suhomyces panamericanus. Next base: position 5,443 of record JAKTXI010000045.1, read on the forward strand.
CATTCCTATCTATCCCGGAGTTTCCTGAGCGCGACATTATCTCGGCTCGGACATGCGCGACATCTAGTCATCCGTAGGGGCCGATGACTCCCGTTTGACGGGCACTGCAAAGCACCGCAAAGCACCGCAAAGCACCGCAAGGCCACCAACGGGAAGCGTCCCCGTTGCCGGACATACAGCCCCGAGTCCTGGCACCCCCGGGCACCCCGGGGAGGCCAGGAAGCGCCCCCTGAGGGCCCTGGTTGACCCATCCTTCTTCCCGAGGGATCAGCCTGGGACAATGTCGCGCGCATCCCTTGGGCCGACGGAGACGGATGGCACGGTGGTTATACTCCGATATCGTAGCATATAAAACAACACGGGGGTCGGAAGCCTCCTCCTTACTTTGCTCAATTACGCGTCTAAAACCAGCATCTCCGCTTCATATAACTTCATAGATTCCACCCTGTTCCTACCACATTCACCCCTTAGCTCTTCTTCCTATCTTCTACTTCCCCAATGTCGCTCCTCAGAACGTTGCAACACTCGCCCGCCACCATCTCCATCTTCCACAACACCAGAATACCCCTTTCTGCCCGGCTCTACCAGATCTTGGAAAAGGCAGAAAACCGCCTGAACGAGCAGTTCCGCATCGACCTCGTGGCCAACGAGATGCCCACCTTCGACCAGTACCAGACTATTGCCGCCAACTGCACCAGCTCCCCTACTGCCCGCACCTCGCTCAACCAGTGCTACCCGTTTTTGCACGACAAGGACCACCGTCCTGAGGACAACCGCAAGGTGACCATGCGGGGCGTGGAGCCCACCAAGGTGTTCACGGAGCACGAGTACCAGATCATCTCCGACGTGTTCCACCACAGCGTGACCACCGAGCACACCGGCGAGGAGGCCGACCCTGCCCACATTTTCGAGGCGCCATTGGTGGTGGACTGGGACCACAACTTGATAGCGCGGGACGAGGCGCTGCTCAATGCCATCTTGGACAAGTACCAGGAAAAGAAGGACTAATACAATAGTCTAAACCGAGCCATCCATCCATCCATCTTGTGTGCCTGCCTGCCTGATTGCCTGCCTGCTAGCCTGATTGCCTGCCTTTATTATTTCTATGCATTGGCTCATTGCTGATCTCCTATATAGCGACTGTATATAGCCGCCCGATCACATGCCTCACCCTCCCTCCACCTTATGTTGACCCAGCTCTTCACTTCTCCAACAATTCCACGCTAATGTCCTTTCTTCGCCTGTACTTGGTCGCCTACAACACGGCCTCGCTCCTCTTGTGGGCACGTGTGTTGTACGTGGTGTGCGTTGACTTGTGGGTCCACTTCAATGGCTCCAGTTGGCCTGTGCCAAAAGCGCACCCTGACTCCACGGTTGCTTGCACCTTGTCCTCCTTGTTGACCACCTCCTACAGCGCCTTCCCCCATTGGGGAGGCGCCACGCCCCATGCTGCCCTCGTGGCCATCCAGATATTCAACTCCTCAGCCGAAACCCTCCACTCCTTGTTGGGTCTCGTCAACACGCCGGTTCCCACCATTCTTTTGCAGTCATTTGCTCGCTTGGGTATAGTGGTGGGTGTGTGTTGGCAGTTGCCCCAAAGTCCGGGCAACACCAACTTCTGGGCGTTTTGCGGCCTCCAGTTGGCCTGGGCCCTCACGGAGACCGTTCGGTACGGCTACTTCCTGGTGCGGTTGGCGGGATGGGGTGTTCCTCGGTGGTTGTTGTGGCTGCGCTACACCGTGTTTATCGTGCTCTACCCATTGGGCCTTGTGTCGGAGTCCACCGTGGTGTACCAGTCGCTTTCGGTGTCGTCGACGCCACAGTACGTGTTCTTTGTGTTTGCGTTGTTGATGTACCTTCCGGGCTTTGCGGTGCTCTACCTCCACATGTTCCGCCAGAGAGCGAAGATGCTAGGCGAGAAGAAAAAGAGATGATGGATCATTTGAATGATTGAATGATTGGGCCAATTGGATGATTGGATGATTGGATCAATTGGATGATTGGATGATTGAATGATTGAATGATTGAATGATTGGACTAATTGGATAAAAATCTATGGATTAATTGAGATATTGGATAATAAATATATTGTCTATTGGATTAATTGAGTCTATTGGATAATTATCTATAAGTTGCAATTTATATGTTTTCTACTTGATGGATATTGGATAATTTAGCCTAGATTCCTTCTAGGATGAATTGAATTAATCAATAGCTCATTTGTATGAAATGAGTAATTCTCCCATTTGGTTGCAATTGAGTCTATATCCATCGTTCCCAGTGTTGGGTCATTGGCTCCGCCTAAAATATGTTACTGTTTATAATAATCCACGTACCTCATAAAATAATATTTATCACACCCTTTCTTACTAGTCCATGCCAATTGATATTTCATGAATTTTGATCTCTCATTAGTCTGTGATTTAGACTTTGCTTATCTCGAATTGGCTGCAACTCTAATTATTTAAACTCAAAACCGTCAATTAAAAGGCTAAAAGCATATATGTTGGTTATAATCTTCCATATACCCTTTTTGGCATATCATAATTCCATAGACTCTCACTCTTGAGATTGTCTATTACGCGTCTCTCCATTGAGGAATCCACTTGTACACCATTTCTCATCTTCTATTCACCCACATTTCCTCCTTTTAGACCCAACTCTTCCTCACTAACTCTCCATTTCAAAACATTCTTCTTCTTCATCTTCTTCTTCGTCTTCTTCTTCTTATACTTCCTCTCCTTTTATCCCCACTTTCTCCTCCCTTTTCTCCTTGCTGCTCTCTCCTTTTTCCTTTCTTCTTCATCACCGACAATCCATTACCCCAAAACTTCATTCCCCAAAGTCGCACTCTTTTCCAACTCTTCCTTCCTCACTTCTTCTTCTTCTCTTCATCACTTCTCTTTCACTATGGCAGCACAGAAGTCCCAGGCCCACCCCAAGAAATGGCTCATTGCCTACAATTCCATTTCCGCGTCCTTGTGGTCCATCATCTGGATCAACAGCGCCTTGGGCTACGTGCTATTGGGCCAACCCTCCTTGTTTGACCTCACCCACAAGTTCACCATTGGCGTCCAATGTTTGGCCATTGTCGAGGTTATCAACTCACTCACTGGCGTGGTAAATGCCCCCTTCTTGTCCACGTTCTTGCAGGTGCTTTCTCGTTTGGCCGTGGTGCTCGGTGTGTTTGCTGTGTTGCCAAACTCACCCGCCAACTATCACTGGATCTACGTGGCCGTGTGCTTGAGCTGGTCCACCACCGAGGTCATCAGATACTCGTTCTACGCCATCTCCTTGAACGGCGGCGGCGTTCCCGGCTGGTTGCTCTACTTGAGATACTCGGCGTTCTTGGTGTTGTATCCCACTGGAATCACTTCGGAAATCGTCATTTTCCTCAAGTCCTTGGGCGAGGCCAAGGCGGTTGTTGGCGACTGGTACTACTACTCCTTCTTTGTTGTCCTTTTCATCTACGTCCCCGGTACCTACTTCCTCTTTGGCCACATGCTCAAGCAGAGAAAGAAGGTGTTGTACGGCAAGGCCAAAAAGGCGCAATAAATGAAAGGAAAGGATGAGAGGAAAGAGTCGTGAATTGAATTACTTCAATATAGTATTTGAATTAATTAATCTATGAATACTCATGGATGAATTATTCCCCATCATGGTGAATACGAATTGAAGAATGATTTAAATGCTGAACAAGTGAAAACTAATTGAAGAATGAATTGAATACTGAACAAATGAAAACTAATTGAGGTAATGAATTGAATACTGATCGAGTGAATTGATGAATTTTGTTCGTCCACCATTTTGACTGATGGAGCATTCTGCACTCTCTTAATCTTGGACTACATCCTTAAAGACAAACCAATTATTAAGTCTATAACGATAGGTGATATCCACCCAATGGTGCGTTTTGGTATGTCCCAAAAGCCAATAAATTACAAATGATATCCAACGATACCATTTCAGCTCAATGTAGGACGCTAGGCTTCGGATTCCTTCAAATTCTCGATCCATCCGATTATTCTTTCGACATAGTCGAAAATGGTGTCCTCGTCATAGAACTCAAAGTTCTCTTTGGACTTGGACAGCGATCCAGAAGCCAAGAACGACCCGAGAATGCCTGAGCTTTTCTTGGATGCATTTTTGCTTTTCTTGTTCTTTTCGAACACAACTCTAAATCGGGTACTGACGTAGATCGGGTCGTATTTTGCGATCAACTTGGTGATGATCTTAGTCACGAGGTAGTTGGGGGTATAGTTGTACCATCGCAAATCCCAACTGATCAACTTCATCAAATTGAGCATGACAAAGTCCAAAGGAAGGTGCTTCTTTTCGAGGTTGTGCATGAACGGCTCGTAGTATTGCAGTGACAGCTTCAAGATGAGCTTGGCACTGTAGAATTTCAAGTCGTAGTCGTCGTTGAACGAGTCGGTATTTGAGTCCATGACATCACTTAAGACGAACTCGTCGTAGATCTCTAGCAATTTGACGATGCCAAAGTAGTCAAATCCGCCTTCAAGTGAAGTTCCCATCACACTGGTGATCAAACAACTGATGGACTCTTCCAAATTGTATTTAACGCCCCAACTGAGCAAACCAATGGTTTCCCATTGGAGAGCACTGTGCTGTTCGACCTCGATGGAGGAAATATTCATCAAGGTCCGGAGGTCTTCGTAGACCACCAAAAAGAGTTGATCGAGCCACTTTTCGCAGGAAACGGTGGAAAGCGTGGATTCTAGCGGATTATTGTTGGTGACATATTCTCCGTTATTCTGCTGAATATTGGAAGTAAACACCTTCTCCTTCAACTGGACGATATTGTCCCAGCCCACCATGGCCACGAAAAAGGCAAGTAAGTCGTAGCATTTTCCCCAGCTGGATTTCAGCTGAAAGTCCAATATTGAAAAACTCAAGGAACCGGACGACTGGGATGAAAAGATATTCTTCAAGGAAGAAGGGCCAGCTAGTTTGATCAAGGAGGGATCTACCGAGGAAATCTCCTTGGCAGAACAATTAATTAATGCAGACTGGCAGAAATAGTTGCCGTTGATTGCATGGCGATTGTGGGGATTGAATAACGGCAAATCGTTCCAGAGCTTGCGGATGGAGCCTTCGTCGATGAACTCTTCTGGTTTGGATCCTCGGGCCTTCTTGGAGGCATGGGAAGGGTATGCTCTGGCGGGAATTTTGGGTAAGGGAAAGAAACTGTTGAAGGTCTTGTCGGAAATGGGCTCCTCGTTGATATTAAGACGATGCACGAATATCGACATGAACAAGTCCTTGGTACCGGCAATCTCCTCGATGTCCGGAAACTTCTGCTTGGGGTTGATGATCACAGGCAACGAGTTCATCACCACCATGGCCCGGGCGTAGTCCTCGGTCAAAATGTAGCACAAGACCAAGTGGAACCAGCACTCGAAGTCCAAGGGCAACACTTCGACAGCCTTGGTGGCAATGGCCAAGGCAGGGCGGTACGCGCCTTTGGAGACGAGGAACTTGACCTGTTCGACCATGATGAGGGCCAGCTGCGTTTTGTAGATGGCATTGTTGGCCAAGTGACGATGGATGGTGCTGAGATACTCCTGTTCCACATTGACATTTCTCTGTACTTTCAAGAGCTTCAACACCACGTAGTCGTACTCGTATGGACGGTGGTGGCTTGCGATCTCCAGCACCGCATATTGCACGAGGTCTCCACCGAGATCCAACTGCACAAGTCTCACCAACGTGCTCACAAGGTGATTGCGATAATGGTTGGTCTTTTTGCTCTGTTCGCCCTTGTTTCCACAGATGGTGGGAAGGCCCCAGGCGAGGCTGCTGCCACACAAATGGCCTCGGGGAAGAAGCCTCACCAAAAGGGCCACGGCGGCCCGAATGGCAGCTTTGGTTTCCACCAATTGCGAGTAGTTGACCAAGCCCAGGAGCCGGTGGGTCGGGTTGTCAGTCTGGTAGAACAAGCGGACTAGCTGCGATGCCCGCAACTCGTCCCAGTAGGCGGGACTCATGTGCTTGACGGTCTGGTGGTTGTAGTGTTGGGTCTTGCGGAATCCCAGACCGGGAGGTGGTGGATTTGCCACCACCTGGTAGGAGCGGTCGATGCGGAGGCATTGGCTCTTCAGCAGGCCCAGACCCAGACCCAGACCAGTAGCCTGTATCACGAACCGGGCCCGGAAGTCCGACTTGTGGAACATGTTGTAGGAGCAGTAGGTGACGACCATGTCCCGTTTGGAGAGGCCCAGGCCCAGGCCCAGGCCCAGGCCGGGGTCTTGGCGGTACCAGTACTGGCCGTCTTTGACCTCGATGCCCACCATGTGGAACACGTACTCCTCGATGTCCTGCTGCCAGTAGTCGAAGGCAAGGCCGTTGACGTAGTGGTAGAAGCCGATGTAGCCATCGTCCTGTTTGGCGTAAGCGCCGCCGCGGTCCTCGGCCGCCTGTTCTTTGGTGAAGTCGTTGGTGGTGTAGATGCTGGAGGTGGTGCCGAAGTACTTGCCCCAATGGACTAGATCAGGCGAGCCCATGGGGTCATAGGCAGAGCTGGAGCCCACATTCTCCTGGAATTTGGCCCTGAGGCCCAAGGTCTCGCCATAGCTGGACTCACGGATGCTGGGAAAGACCAGAAACGGCGGTCTTCGGCTGCTGTCGTAGTTGATGGTGGAGATGGATGCTGCCAGGTGGTTGGAGTGGTTGGAGTTCAAGCTGAAGGGGAGTGACGAGCTCAGCTTGAGCGTCGGTTCTGTCATGAAAGAGAAGGAAAGCAGAGGAAGAAGAAAAGGAAGAAGGATAGGTGGAATGAAGTGAAGTTTGTAGTGGAGTAGAGTGACGTAGATTGATCTGGCGGTAGAGACACGATGATAGATGAAGACCCGAAGATAGATGAGGACAGGTCACAGGAATGGACGATAGGGGAAGATGTGTAAATAGAGATTGACTTTGGCAATGGCGATTTCTTATATGGCCGTTATTTATTCCATTGAATGGCGGTTAGTGCTCGTCTTGACTTGGCAAAATAGGGCCACTGTGGAACGACGCAAAAGAGTGAGCGTTAGCGAGTGAAAAGAAGAAGCAGAGTAGTGGAAAGTGAACAGAATAGACGGGACAAGTGGAAGTAGAAATTACAGTAGATCAATTTGGTCAGGATAATTGAGACGAGGTAAGTATGGAGGTATGGACAGAGGGTGAATGTAGAATTTCTGTGGATTTCATTTGGTTCTACATGAAATCAGAAGAATGGAGAATTTTCAGTATTTCACTTCTACATTGCACTATGAAATAGTGAAAGATGTCATTGAGGAAAATGGAATATGAAAGTATGGATTTGAAAAGAATGTTCGATCTTCTTCTTCTTCTTCTTCTTCTTCTTCTTCTTCTTCTTCTTCTTCTTCTTCTTATTTATTCAATAATAGTAGTTCTCGTTAGCTCTGGTTTAAGCTGGATTGACTTTTTAACTATCGTTATCATCTTACACAATAAGGTTCATAACCCGGTATTGTCTTCCCGTCGTAATTACACTGTTCTAGGCATTTGTATATTATACATGCCACACTACCGTGTGACCTAACTAGCACTGGCTGGGTTCTGGCTCTGGGTCAACCGGTTAAATTGTTCCCACACAGTGGCCAATTCGTCCAATACCGATCCAATGGGCTTGCCATGAATAAAGTCAATGTACCCATTTTCACCCGTAGCTTTGCTGAAATCCTGTCTCAATTGCAAAGTCGTAACACAACCCTCTATCCGTGTGATGACATGGTTGAGCAAGGCGATCAAATCCGACTCCTTGAACGACGTGTTCGATTCGATCATCGTTCCCGAAGACTGGTGCAAGAAGTTTTCGTTGATCCATGAGCCGCTGTTCACGGACGAACACACATTCTCCAACTTCAACGAAACAGTTCTCAACTTGAAAATGCAGTCGACGGGCAATGTGCCCACGAATCTAGTTCCAATCGTCTCGTCTGGGTTCTGGGCTCTCTGTTGTTGCAATTCGTGTCTTCTCTGCAACTTGGATGGGAACGCCAATGTGATGGGCTCCGGCGTTTCAAGACCCTTCAATTTACGTTCTCCCAAAGTAAAGTAACTGCATCCAACTTCTTCGATCGAGTTAAGTTCTTTTTCGATGATTTCACCCGCACGGTGGTTTCCTTGGTAAGCATCCAATAATGACACCTTCTTGTCCTTGATGTCATTATGGATCTTACCCAATGCCGTCATCTCATCCAAAAAGTCCGAACTCACGGCAATCTGGCCTCCGTCTGCAATGGCACTGATTCTAGACGTACGGTTCACCATAGGACCGAAGTAATCCATTCTGCCGGTAATCACATCAGGCTCACAAACTGGGGCACCCCAATGAATACCCATTCTGACAGACAAACCTCTGAATAATATTGTTCCGTTGCTATCAGCTAACTCACAGCATTGGTCTGTTTCCAAAATCTCGCTGGGCCAGTCAGCCGTAAGCAAATTCTGTTGAACGTTGAAACACCACAATAATGCAGAAGTGGGCGATGGGAAAGAAACCATGAACGCATCACCTTCAGTCTTCACTTCATAACCTCCAACGATACGCAATTGCCGTCTCATGATACTATTATGTGTCTTAATTGCCGATCTCATGGACGCAGGATAAGCATCCCACAATAACGTCGAGTTTTTGATATCGGTAAAGACCAATGCCAACTCTCCAACTGGAGGTTCGATCTCCTCTTCCAATCTTCTAAGCTGCGAGTCACCTGTGACCAACCTGTCTCTTCTCTTCTTTCCGGCTCCGTAGAGATCAGTTTCTCTGCTCAAATTATGGTACAAGGCATTCGAACCAAACTTCAGCTTGCTTAACTTCTGTTCACCCAAAGTAAGAACAATCACCGCTACTTTATCGGTAGCACCGTAACAGATCGCATGATCTCTCAATTTTTGAGCCGCGAGCATTGGATCATCCTTCTCTTGTCTCAAGAGATCAACAGCTAATTCATAAGAGATATAATCCCATAACACCTTGGTTGCCATAACAATCATGTCGTCTGCAGCTGTGAGTTGAATCTCTGTGATATCGGGACCCGAATGGGTATGTGGCAAGTAGTTAAAGAAACCTGCACCTCTAGAAATTGTTAAGTCTCCATCTAATGCACCATCTCCCGATACATAACCACCCGATGCTCTGATTCTCTCGAACTCTCCTCTGTTAGTTGGATCGTGTTTGCTGGTCAAAAGTATATGATCTCCGTTATTTCTGGACAAAAGTGCTTCGATGTCACCAATATTAGCAGTATAAAGTTTGCGATCTTTAATATAAATAATAGTGATAGCACAGCCTGCATTTCCATCACTAATAAGGGTAAGATTGGAGAAGTCCTGCTTAAGCTGAGGAGTGTGAGTGAAACTGTTGTTCTTTTTAGCAGAAAGAATACCGTTGATTTCCTTGTTCAACGACAAGAATGTTCTTCTGATGGCATCATGGATTTCATCGTCACTCTTGATCTTTTCCAATTCATTGGTAAAGTTTGGAACGAAGAGCGCCTTGGCCAATGCAGAAATCTTGTGCGCTTGATTAGGGGCTCCGCACTTTCCATCAAATGAACAAACCAACACTTCGTTTTCATTTCCTCTGAACTTTTGAATAAAGATATCTCTGGAGGATACAACGTCTCTCATGCCCATAGTGTCAGAAACACCATATCCAATGTTATCTAATTCCGATGCTGTGGTTCTAATTCTCATTTCGGTATTTTGATCTGGGACAGAAGAAGTTGTCAAAGTAACATCTATAAGTCCCAACACCTTCAATCTCTTCAAGACCAACAAACTATCAAAGTCTTCACCGGTGTCTGGGTTTTTGGCATGACTTTGTTTAATCTCGAATCTTTTGTTACCAGAAAAGTTAAGATACTTCAAGTTGGTATTCCAGTGCCAATTCCAGTCATAAGGCCAGTTAGAGATATTGTACTTCAATTGATTGGAACCCACATCAAGATGTTGCAAGTCAACCAATTTACTTAATTCTGCTGGCAAAGTGACAAGCTTGTTATTGTTAATGTACAACAATTTCAAAGCCTTGAGATTCTCCAAGTCATCTGCAGGTAAGGTAGTAAGCTCGTTTCCGGACAAAAATAATTCTGTAAGTCTCGTGAGTCTTCTTAAAGCACCTTCGGGAATTTCGAGGAAATCGTTATAAGAAAGATTCAACGACTTCAAGGAGATCAAAAAGGAAATACTCTCAAAGCAATCGTCACTCAATCTATTGTCAGCCAAAGTGAGAACCAACAAACTGTCTGCGAGAGATAATGAAGTGGTTTTGAATGATAAAGACAGAGTAGAACCTTCTGTAGATTCAGCCTTATCTGTTGACTCATGACTTTCCATATCAAGCATAGGTGAGAAATCAGTAGTAGGAGTAGGTGTGTCATTCTGTAATGGAGAGTGAACAGAAGGTCTTCTCGAATCGGCAGGTGAGTCTTTGCCACTAATTGGCTCAGAAACGAAATTCCTGAAGTTGACAGTCGACGAAATTCTCTTTGCAACTGAAAATGGAGGCTTTGGGAACGAAGTCAAGATGTTCGAAGACACGTTCAAAACACTCAATGATTTCAAATTCCAAATTTCATTGGGCAAAACTTGCAAGTTATTGGAGTGTAAATCCAAGTATTGCAAAGACGATAACTGTCCAATCGTTGGAGGCAAAGTTTGCAAATTGTTACCATAAACAGATAAAAATGCAATTTTGGTAAGGCTTCCAATCTCGGCGGGCAAACTAATCAAGTGATTTTTATCCAAAACAACTTTTTCGACATTGGGAATCTTCAAAATGAATTCATCGGGAATAGATGTAATTTTCGCCTTGGACAAATCCAAAATGGTAAGCATCTCGAGCACATTTTCAAACTGGAAGTTTGTTGTGGGGTTTCTATCCAAATGCAACAATCTAAGACTTTCCATTCGATCGTCAAATGTGGAAATGTTGTTCTTCGAAGAATAGAACACCTCCAATTTTGGCAATGAACTCAAGATATTGATATTGGATATTTGGTTGTACCTAATATCAAGTCTCTTAAGATTGGTAAATTTCTTGAAGTAGGAAGGAAGCGATTTGCTCAACTTATTTGTGCAGAGATTAAGCTTGGTCAACTTACTCAACTTGCTGATTGATTCAGGAAGGTAGGATAAATCATTGTAAGACAAATCTAAATCTTCTAAGTTGACCAAGTCACTTACGGGTTCGGGGTATGAGGTAAAATAGTTCGACGATAAGTTCAAAAACTTCAAGTTGACCAACTTTCCAAAGGATTTGGGCAAATGAGACAATTGGTTAGAATTCAATTTCAAGTGGGTAAGGTTTTTTAAGTGGTTGATTTTGGTGGGTAATTCGTCCAAGAAGTTCTTTTCCAAGTCGAGATAGGTTAATTTTTTGGCTTCGAGGAAGTTCATTGGAAATTTGGAGGAGCCGTTTCTGGAAAATATGATCGAAGTAAGGTTATTACACGATTGGATAAAGTCCAATGGGATGTAGATGGATGGATTGTCGGCCACATTCAACTTCTCGATTTCGTAGGTGTGCTGATGGAAAATAATGGGAATATTTTTCAAATCGAGACCCGAAATGTTCACGTCCACGTAGTCCTTGGAAAGGAGGATTTCTTCGTCGTGAGTGAGGTTTCTCAAAAAGATGTTCTGCACCACGAACTTGCACACAAACGACAAGTCCTCACGGCCAATGATGCGGAAGTTGTCGGCCTCGGTGTAGCCACTCAACATGAGCAAGCCCATTTGGATTTTGAGCGGCTTTTCAAAAGGCTCAAGCACCTTGACGCAGCTGCCAATGTAGACGGATATCTGGTAGTTGGAGGTGGAGTCGAGAAAGAATTTTCTCTGCACGATATTCAACAATTCCGAGGTGGTGGTCTCGAGTGGGCACAAAATGGTGGTGAATGTGTTGTCTTCCTTGAATACTCTGACGGTATGGTTGGGGCCACGGGTGAGGTTCTTTGCGTCTGTCTGGATGGGAACCACGTGCGAGGCGTGGCGCGAGCCGTAGAGCACGGGGAGGTTGCTGTGGGTGGTGGATTCAGCCTGTTTGATCTGTTTCTTTTTGTTCTTGCCCTCGACGGAGGACGCCAGGGTGATGCTGGACGACGACGACGTGGTGACCTCGTAGTGTTGCTGGGTGTTTTCGGGCCGGTCCTTTTCGTCGCTATTGTCGGAGTCAAAGAGCATGAAGTCCTTGCTTTTGGGGTCATCGAGTTTAACGTCCCAACTGTCGGGGGCCTTCCACGACCCTCCGACCTTGGAGTCTGACAACGGCTCAACGGTTGGACCGAGCGCCGAGCTCGACAGCGATTTTCCGAGGGCGATTCTCGACGGAAGCAGGTCGTTGGCGGGGCTGGCCTCGGTCTGTGGCGACTTGACGATGCCCTTCATCTCGTCCAAGTTCATGTCGAGATTGAAGGCGTTGGCGCTGGAGGCGACGGACGGGCGAGCGGAGTCGGAGCGCACGGTGAGGGGCGAGTTGTTGGCGCTGGAGTGGGCGGTGGCGCTGGCGGTGGGCAACGGCGGCGTATGGAGGGGAGGCGGGTGGTTGGCGTGGTGATGCTGGTGGTAGTCGAGCGAGATGGACGGAATGCGGAACTTGTGCTTGGAGGACGTGGAAGACGTCGAGCTGGCGCTCTTGCGCTGGTGCTGGTGCTGGTGCTGGTGGTGCTGGTGGTGGGAAGAGGAGCCGACGGACGACGAGCGGTTGGTGCTGGAAAGCGAGTTCTGGCGACTTCGGGCGTCGGCGGCAGCGCCGGCAGGATTGTAGAATGCTTCATTGGCCGGATCCAGCGCCGCTGGGTCCGACTCCTTTCTGGAGGAATAGATGAGCTTGCCGAGCAACAGGCCGCTCTTCTTCTTGACCCGCGGCTTGATGGGGTGCAGCAACGGCGGCGTGTTGGCGCGGGGGTTCTGGTTGTGGTGGAACCCGCGGTAGTTGTCCTTCAAATTGGAGTTGTGGGCGGCGGCGTCGTCGGGCCCAGTTCCTGGCAGCTCGCCAGGAAGCGACACCACCGACGACCGGGGGCTGTAGTTGTCCTGCAAAAGAAGGGCGGCCGAGTCCTTGGGTGGCGTGTCGGCACTGCCGTGGTGATCGTCGTCGTATGCGTAGGCAAACAACGCGTTCATGTCGTCTGGTCGGGACGGCGGGTGAGACGCCGAGGTCACCGACGACGACGCCGATATTATGGGAGAAATGGTGTTGGACGAGGATTTTTTGGACACCGAGTGGTTCAGAGGTCCGGGCCTGCTGCCAGGCGACAATTGGCCTGAAGGAGTGGGCGGGTGCAGAGGAATGGTGGCGGTCTGGGTGGAAAGGTAGTTGGAGGTGGAGGTGGAGGAGGAAGGATCTGGAGGAGTAGGGGACGCCTTGGACGGCGCGGTTTCGGGTTTATGTGAGGCGGACTGGCCTGCAGTGAAGCCGAACGAGGACTTTAGATTGATTTTGGACTTGTCACGTCTTAGGAAGCTCATGGTGGGCGAAGAAGGAGAGTAGACGGACGGATAAAGTTGGGCTTCACGTGGAGGAGTCACGTGCGCACGCGCACGTGACTGGAGGATCTGCAGGTGGAGAAGGAGTAGTTGCTTCAGAACAGAATATTGAAGCGAGGTCTGCAGAACATGAATGCGTTGCCTCAGTACAGTGAGAATGTGTGGCTGCAGTCGGTCAAAAGCATGTATTTATTGACTTTTACGATGAAGTGAAATATTGAAATATTGGAGGTCATGTGACATACAAGGTGAAGGTATTGCTGGGAGGCCAGACTCCAGCAACATTGATTGTGCAGGAGTTGTCGTGGGATTGACATTACACTAGGCTAGAATATTGGTGTCTGAGTGGGTCACCTGCACTGGGTGAAGAGAATAGCTACAGGATGCTGGTTGCGGTCACATGACAGTGAAATTCTGATGCGGAGAATTGTCAGATTCAATGAAATTGACAGTCGAGGTCACATGACAAAGTGAAGTAATACTGATTCTTGTTCTGAATAGTAGTCGTTGGTTCTTTTCGGGGTCACTTGAGTGAAATTTCTTGATGAGTACAGTTCATGGATCGTCATGTGACAGAACTTAAATCTTGGGTCACATAAGTGCATCTGCAGTGAATCTTGGGGAATGATGAAATTTATCAAGAGGGTCAGATTCAATTAAATAAAGTCATGTGACCACGAACGAATCGTGAGAGTAATGTGCTGCTGTTTCATGGATTGCTGGGGTAACGTGCCTGTCAGGACATCATCCGAATCTTGTTGGAGTCTGTCACGTGTCTGGAACCAAATAGGTTGAATATTCTGAAAATGCTGTCAATCGACTGTATCGAATGGGCAATCTTGTTGTCAAAAGACATATATGGTGCATATATGGTGAACATATGATGATCTTGCTGGAGAACAGTGAAATATTCCGATAGTATGTCATGTGACAGGAGTGAAATTTCTTGACTTGATGCGGAGGAGTATTCGACTATGGCCAGACCCTATCTCCTGACCAGTAGTATTTCTGGAAGCCAGATAACCTACACAACCCACACCGCAATACCCCGTACATAGCACCTGAAACCGTGCTGTTTGAAGGTGGTGTCTTCATGTGTTGTCAGTGTGTGTTGGTGGTGTTTGAGTTCACGTGCCCTTGGCACGTGACCTCTCCATTTACCTCCTGCGTGTTCTTTAACCCCAACTTCTTCCTCTTTCCTCCTCCTTTCCTTCCATGTCGTACCGTGGCCCCAACCAGTTCAACAACCGCTTCGGTGCCCCCAACGGCGTGCCCCCACCCACCAACCTCGGTCCAGTCTCCTCCTCCAAATCTGGCTGGGATCAGTTCGACTCGGTGTCCAAGAAGGTGGAAGAGTTGATCGACACCACCTGCAAGCCGCTCAAGCCGTACGTGCCGGCAATAGGCCGGGGGTTCATCGTGGCCACGTTCTTCGAGGACTCGTTGAGAATCATCACCCAGTGGTCTGAACAGGTGTACTACTTGCACAGCTACCGCCACCTCTGGCGGTGGTTCACCATGACGTTCTTGGTGGTGAACGTGGTGGTGATGTTGTCGGCATCCACGTTGTTGGTGTTGCGCAAGAAGCCGGTGCTTGCCACGTCCGCGTTGGTCACCGTGGTGTTCTTCCAGGGCCTCGTCTACGGCTTGATCTTCGACACCCAGTTCATCTTGAGAAACCTCTCGGTGGTCGGCGGCTTGGTCTTGGCCTTCTCCGACACCCTCGTGCGCGACAAGCGCTCGTTGAACATGCCCGGCTTGCCCATGTTGGACAACCAGGACAACAAGAAGTACTTCTTGTTGGCTGGGCGCTTGTTGTTGGTGTTCTTGTTCCTCGGGTTCGTGTTCTCTGCATCTTGGTCCGCCTCGCGTATCCTCGTCATCTTGGTGGGTTTCTTGTCGTGCGGCTCCATCGTGGTGGGCTACAAGACCAAGTTCGCCGCGTTTGTGTTGACGGTGTTGTTGTTCACCTACAACGTGTTTGTCAACACCTTCTGGAAGTACAACTCCATGGACTCCACCCGCGACTTCCTCAAGTACGAGTTCTTCCAGACCTTGTCCATTGTGGGCGGCTTGTTGATCATCGTCAACGCCGGTGCCGGCGAGTTGTCCATCGACGAAAAGAAGAAGATCTACTAGGTCTGTTGTAACAATAGACGCCGCTCCGGGTGTCAGTGTGCCTCTATTTATCAATCCCGGGGCTCTAATAGCACGGCGCTGTCCGAGTGGTCTGACTGCAATCAGCAATGGCATTTACTGATACTGAAAATACTGAAAATGTGCATCCTGATGATTATTCATTTCTATAATGTGCATACCGATGAATATTCATTCTCTATAATGTCATTGCTGGTGCAGAGCAATGATGCAAAAAATCTACGAATATACATGTCAATGTAAGACATCATAAATAATGAAGTGACTCAATCAATGCAAGCATTGATGGAGGAATGTTAGTGTAGGATAAAAGGGTCCAATGGAGGTGTATTAGGTCACATGATCTGTCAATTCTGAATGCAAGACATTATAAAATAGCCAAAAACTGAGTGTGCATACCAATTGCCATGACCCTATGGAAAGAAAGAAGGAAGAAAGAAGGAAGAAAGAAGGAAGGAAGAAACTGTGGGGAAAAGGGTCCCTGTCATTGGAGTGTAGACTGTGTGTCACGTGCTGTTGTCACGTGACACATTTCACGTGTTTTTCACTCCCACGTCACATGACACATCTTCTTTTCACTTCTTCTTCATCTACCACCATGAGTCAGGACCAGCCCAAGTGCCCGGTAGACCATTCCAGCCGTCTGGCCTGGGCCGAAAAGGTGCAGACTTCCGATTCCTCCGATTTGCCCGAAACTCCGGCTCAAAATGCCTCCACAACAGCCCAACCTCTGTGTCCTGTTGACCACAGTGCTAG
The DNA here is from genome assembly GCA_030582475.1 of Suhomyces panamericanus. Lineage (NCBI taxonomy): Eukaryota > Fungi > Ascomycota > Pichiomycetes > Serinales > Debaryomycetaceae > Suhomyces > Suhomyces panamericanus. The sequence continues at coordinate 21,874 of JAKTXI010000045.1, forward strand.
AAACGACTGGCTCAGTAAAGTGTCGGTCAGTGCAGCAAATGTGCCTGAAGCCATCGAGGTCCCCAAGTCCGAGCTCAGCTGCAGCTCCGAAACGTTAAAGAACGACCCCAAGCTCGTTTCCAACGTGGATCTTCCTACCGATCGTGAAATCAGTTCTATTCCAAGAACATCATCCAACTCCAACTGGATCTACCCCTCGCAAAAACAGTTCTACGAGGCCATGGTGCGCAAGAGCTGGGACCCCAAGGCCCAGGACATGAAGTCGGTGGTGCCTATCCACAACGCCGTCAACGAAAAGGCATGGAACCATATTCTCAACTGGGAACGCTCCAACGTCGAGGAGGCCAACAAACAGTGTGGAGGCATCACGTTGACCAGTTTCAAGGGCGACCTGAAGAAGCTCACGCCCCGTGCATGGTTCAACTCCACATTCATGGGCTACCAGAAGCCGTTCGACCGTCATGACTGGACCATCAACCGGTGTGGAACCGAGGTGGAGTACGTGATCGACTTCTACAGCGGCAACGGCAAGGGCGCCAGCTTCTTTCTCGACGTGCGGCCCAAGATCAACTCGTGGCAAGGCATCAAGCTCCGCATGGGCCGTGCTCTTGGAATGAATTGATTTGGAGTGGTATTGGAAATCGGCACTCTGTGATTGGGTCCAACAATGGACGCCAAAGATGGGCATATGGAGGGTGTACTACTAGTGTACGTTGCCATTCTGGCAAGAAATGACATCCATGATCCATTATCCACCCATTTTTCACAGTTTTCACCATTATACTTCCACCACATGCATCACAAGATACATCACCAACTCCACCAATAACCAGCACCATCTCCATTTATTCATTATCCCCGGATCCACTGACTCCCCCCGCCACCATTCGCTTTCATCCCCAATTACATCCCTTCTCATCCACCCGTTTCTCTACACAGACACACGTAAACCCTCTCTCTCACTCTCTCACTTCATACACTTGTAAATACAATATCATGCCTTAACTATATACACTTATTGTCTACCCATGAAAGCACCAGACTGACCGAGCTTTTGCATGTTTTCGCCGACCTGGACATTGGTCTCGAAGTACTTGGACACACATCTGTCCAAACAGAGGGCCTCCTGCTTGTTGACGTCGGAGTCACTGTAGGACTTGTTGATGCACTTGGAGTGGCACGAGGAAACCAACTGGTTGAACATGCCAGTGACCATGTCCAACTCAGCCTCGGCGGCTTGCAACTTTTGCTGGGACGAAACTTGAGGGGTACCTCCACCTAAACCGAACATGATGTAATAGTGAAAGTTGAAGGCAAGGTTGCTGAATATCAAATTTTTCAGTACTGATTACGTAAGCATTTTGGGAGCGATTACATAATCGATACCCAGACTACTACTCTTCTACTTCTACTTCTCCTGCCCTATTTGCAATCGTCGTAATGCATAACTATAGATCGGGAAACGTAAAGTGCACGTTTCCGCCCCACAATATTTGCTTGGTCGGCAACTCTGCCCCCATTTTCTCGAAGTTCTCGCGCTTGCACGGACTGAGCTCAATGAGACCTTGACTGATGGTGATGCTCTTGTTGTTCAAGGAAATGGCGCCTCCGTAGCTGATGATCCGCGTGTTCAACCACAACTCGTTGAAGCTGACTCGGTCCACAAACTCCTGCGTGAGAATGTGGTTGACGTCGTGGTAGTAGCGCAAGAATCGCCATGTCTGCGTGTGAAGGTTCAACACCGATATTCTCGAGGTATTGGAGTTTCCGCTGATAAAGCCAAATCTCGAGAGACGCGTGATGTCGAATGCGTTGCTTTCGTACGGCACCTTGTCAAAATGCCTGAGGAAGTCGTTTCTGAACCCTCCAACAAAAAATAGGTAGTCTTTTCCTTCCTTGTTATAGTACAATGCTGTGTGATGGCACGACCGCAATTCGGCCTCAATTAGCTCGGCCTCCTCCACCGCCGCATCCTTCGTGAACTTGGCACCATCGTCATCCTCGTATGGTGCAATGGGTGACTGGAAATAGTCGTAGCAGAACGTGGTCATGGTTTGCCATTGGCCCGTATCAAAGAGGAACAAGTAGAATCCACTGAATACCTCGCCGTCCTCGTTACAGCCTCCTTGTACTAGAAGCGCCTTTCCTTTGAAAATGGAATCTTGACCCGGTCCTTGAATAGCAAGCTTGTTCTCCTGGCCACTTGAAATCGTCTTAAACGAAGCACCCGACGAATTGGTGCTGAATGGCGATGCTGCCCGTCTCGATACTATCGATTCGGTTTCTGAATCATTGAAAATGTCGTTAGAGCAGTGGTCCTGTCTCACGTTATAATTAATCAATGAAAAGGCAAAGAAGCCTCTGGGAGAAGGCCACATGTTGGGATCAGAGGCCATGGCACGACAACTATCAGTAATATCGAAAATAAGACCCTCGTCGTGGAATTCAAATCCCTTTCCTGAACTCTTGCAAGCAAGGTCGATCTTGAATAAGTCGTCCGAAGCGACGAACGAAGTATGGCCATCCTCGTGTTTCACAGGAACGAAACCTCCAAAAATAAACACCGTGACTCCATTGAGACCAGTCTTCAAAATCGAATCATGGAAAAGAATATGCTTTCTCTGCGCCTCTTCGTCTGTGCTTGAGCTGTACTCTAATATTGACTTGTTCAAAGGCTCGTCGTCCTCGCCAACAATTATCACATTATCCTTTAGTTTGGCTCTGGCGTCGATAGATGCACTTGGCTTAGGATGGAACACCCTATCAAAAGATACTGGGGTCGTCGAGCGAGACTCTGGGGGTGTGGTAATTGCCTGAGAGAAATCAACCTTCGATTGGCTTTCTTGCTTGGCTTTTTGCAAAAATTGGATAGGCGAAACGGGACGACTTTCGCTAGAACTGTGCTGTGAATTGGACCTGTGGTCCTTCACTTGCTTGGAATATGTGTGTTTCAACGAAGGAGCTTGCGATGCCAGAGCCAGAGACAGCGATTGGGCCAGGGTCTGGGTCTGTGATTGGATCAGAGTCTGGGGTGATTTGGGGGTGTTGATGATGCTTGCTGGACGCTGGTGGTGGCTTCTATGAAAAATTCTGGATGATTTTGACAAGACGTTGCTCATTTTGGACGCTTTCATCGGCGTGATGGGAGTCGTTGGAGGCGACGTGATGCTAGCCGAGCTTTCTCCTCCGACACTAGAATTTTCTGCACTGTTGACGGAGGTGTTGGTGGAAATGGCCTTGAGACTGGACACGGAATGCTTTATTGGTGACGGCTCGGTGCTGGAGCGGGTTGGAACATTGGCCAGAGTCGAAATGGGGTGGATTGGAGCCAATCTGGACTTGGTGTTCAAGATGGAGCTGATGGTCGAAACCGACGAGCTGCTAGGTTCGGTGGTTTCCTTTCTCAAGCTGGTGATGCTGGCGGACGTGCTGGTGTGGATGGTGGTGGTTGCTTCTGCCGATTTTGCATTTTCTTGTGTTGATGGAAATTGATTAGGACGCAAGTACGGGCTGGTGGGATGGGACTTTGCCGACGGCGTGGTGTCGGTGAAAATCAGCGGCAGTGACACCTTGGTGGGCTCGGCCAACGACTTGTTGTTGCGGTAGATGTTGGAGGCAATGGCGCTGCCGAGCCTGCCGTGGTGGAGAAAGCTGCCTTCTTTAACCTTGAGGTCCACCTTGGTGCACTTGAACGTGAGCTTGTCCAAGATGTAGCCATCCTTGTTCAAGACGATGTTGTTGTGGATAAGCCAGCGGTCCTGGACTTCGTCGTAGGTGACGGACTCGTTGACTATCAGGAAACCACCGTAGAAGAAAATGTGCCTGTCGGAGATCTGGGTGGAAATCATGCCGTTGAGATGGCCAGGCGAGTTTTCCGAGTTCATGGTGTCGAGATACGTCGATGTTCCCCTTTCCGGGTTGAACATGTAGAAGTTGGTGTTCTGGCGCATGAACGGGTTGATCAAAATATCCTTGTTGAGGAACGGCGGCATGTCACAGGGGAAGTAGACGGAGATCTGGTCCAAGCGCACGGACCGCGGTAGTCCCAAGTACTCGAACGTGGAGTTACTGCTGCAGTACAAGCCGCCAAAGGTGTAGGTGGAGTCGTCGAGGTCGAAATGGTTCTGGTAGCAGAGCTCGGGAATAACGTCGGAAGTGTCGCGGGAGTCGAGGTTGAAGCACTTGGGCGAGTTCAACGTGATACGGGGGATGGAGAAGTGCCCGGAGAAGATGCTGCGGCAGGTGTCGGAGTTGCTGACGTTGGTGTCGGTGGAGTCGTCAGGATGGTACGGCGGAGGCACGGTTTTGGGGCGGGACGCCACCAGATCCAACGCGTTGTGGTCCACGGGCGAGATGACCAACTTGGGCGCAAACACGCCGTTGTCGTTGTACTTGTTCAAGCGGGTCCGCGTGCTGATGTTGTTGACTCTGTAGTATTTGAAGGCGGTGTAGGGGGTGACGACACCGTGGTTCCAGAAGCGAGATTCGGGGTCTGGAGGAGATTGGCGGACCTTTATAGGCAGTTCAGCCTCTTGGGGCTTGTCTTGGGCTTCAGACACGGCGGTGGTGGACGATGGCGGCGTCGACACTTGGACGGAGAAAGATGGGTCCAGCGCCGCCAATGACAGCGCTAGCGACGCCGTTTCTGGCGAAGTGGTGTGGGAGCCCATGGGCGGGTCTGTGGGAGTAGGCAGAAGAGCGCAGGCCGCCGGGGAAAAGGAGTATGGGGGGGTTGGTTCAAGTGGAGGTGAAAGATTAGATTTGAATATAGATTTGCGTAGTGCACAGAGAGAGTGGGGCGAACGGGAATGGGGGTGAAAGTAAGTGATGGAGTGGGAAATATGGAGATCTGATTGGATCCATGTGATGCTACGAGCCAGGAGAACACAATGGTGCTGATTATATACTCAATATCCACGTTATTTCTCGCCAAGTATGGTCCCTGAATAACGGTTGTAACGGTCAATGCGGAAGTGCGCACTGTGTCTAATTGAATCAACAGAAGAGACAGAGGAGAGGCTTTGCCGTCTTGACGTCATTTTGGGAGGCCAGAACCGGCTCCATTGTATTCTGTGGGTTCTGGAGAGCAATCTAGCGAAGTTTCGGTCCGACGGTGGCCAAACTCGCGGGTTTAATGCCCTGTTCTCAATTGGTCCATATTGCACTGTGGAGTTTATCAGTACTGTTTCTTATTCTGAGACATGTAGAAAGTGGAATTGTGGGCCCACTGCATGTAGGATGCAGGCTTGGATCCAGATGGATCTCAGGAGTAATTGGGCCAAGACCAGAGCCCTGGTCACAGCAAGCAAGTGAACGTGACTGAATCGGTTCGAGAGAACTAAGGAAGTTAAGTATGGGAATTAGAGATGTGACGCAAAATTATGGAGATGAAGTCCAGGGTTTGGATTATTGAAGTAATGGTATTTATGGAGATGTGATGAAGTCAATAGATTTATTTAGTCGAGGTGGAGGTGTGGGAATTATGGAGATGAAGTCAATAGATTTAGAGAGCAGTGGTCAAGACATTTAGAGAGAAGCAGTCAAGACATTTAGAGAGAAGTAGTCAAGATATTTAGAGAGAAGCAGGCAAGAGATTTAGGGTCAATTCAAGGCTATAAGATGGAAGTGACAAAATTTCAACAGTTAGCTTCAGTTAGAATCACTGGTGTAGTATAAGAACCTAAATTGGAGCATATTACTGTGCAACCTGTCCATTCTACCGCTTCTTGATGCTGGCCTTGTCGGAAAAAGAAGTATCGAATGCAAATGCAGTTTGATGCGAGCCTTCTAACGTTTTGAATAATGGCACTATAATCATTAAATCCCCATCTACCACCTACAATTAAGACTCTATCTACTCTAATGGTAATGTTGAATCTCTTCTTGCTGTAGCTCACAGCATTTCAAAAAAGTTATCGCTTTCGGGGAAAGGTCTTGACTCAGTTATTTGGACTTAACTGAAATTAGTCGTCTCAACTGAGTTATTCTACCATTCTGTTTTCTTGCTTCATAGTATTGTACAATCTTTCCATTGTAATAAATAATTGAATTTAGAGCCATTCTATACATTAGGGCTCAACATATCGGCCTTGACCAAGGCATGGATCTATAGGTTAGTATGGTGCAAAAACTCCGGAAAATCGTAATACATACGTCTTGGATAGAGGCATTGATGAACTGTCTGACTTCGAGAACTAACCAAACCTTGAACATGCTCAAGGAAGTCTCATTCCGAAGGATGTCACGTCCTTCCTTCAGGGCACCGAGCTTTCTCAATACAGGAAGCGAACTAGATGTTAGTATTTTGGGGAGTGACGACGAGCTTAGCAGGCGAAAAACATCGAAAGCTCATTTTCGGTGGGAAACCCGAGTAATAGTGCATATACGAACCTTGCAAACAAGTCAAGTTCGGGGTCTAACCTCCGACCTATTCCCTCCAACAATAAGATGGCCACGATCACCGTGATAAAGTCTCCCTCCATTCTGACGTGATGGCCCCGGACCATGCCCAACACTTGGTCAAGCAAATCGCCAATGCTTATATTTCCCAACGCAAAGGTTCTTTCCTTCATTCTGTCCACCAACTTTTCCACCTTCAAGGCGAAAATCTCTTTGTTAATGACAGTTTCTGGGGTTCGGGACCGTTCCACCATGAGTTCTCCAGCCTTGTAGCCGTCAAACTCAGACAATGCCTTGAAGAGATCGATGAAATTCACTCTGTCCTCGTTATTTAATTCTGTGATGAGTCCCACGTCAAGGAAGCAAATCTCCGCATGGTATCCTTCCTGATAGAGCGATTCCAACCGACGGCACCAGGCCTCATTGTCATCGCCAATTTTCAAGAGCTCGTTGGTAATTTTGTTGGTCTCCTGCTCGTTGCTTGACTTCACGATCTTGTATTCTTTCTCGTGAGGGAAGAGCTCGTTCTTGTAGAAACGAACCATCATGTTTCCTGGATGCAAGTCAGCATGGACGAAGTTATCTAAAATCAACATCTTCAAGAACGCATCAAGACCCTTGTCACTGACCTCTTTGGAAAGGTTTTTGCCAAAGTTCTTTTCCAAAGAAAGCAAACGACTCATGGGAATGGCATGGATAAACTCTTCAACCAAAACGCTTCTGGTGGTGAAATTCAAGTATGGCTTGGGAAAGTTGATGTCTAGTCTATTTTTGAAGTTGTCTCTAAATTTGGCCAAGTTCAACCCTTCTATTCTCAAGTCGAGCTGGAGTCTCATCAACACCGAAAACTGCTCCACTTCGTCCGGCAACGAGAGCCACTCCATTGTGGGAATCAAGTCGATGAAGTTGGCAAAAAACTTGATGATTCGCAAATCTCGGTTGATCTTGATCTCGACATTGGGATGGAGCACCTTGATGGCCACATGCTGGTTGTTGGTGAGTGTGTCTCCGTGTTCGGTCACCAAGATGTTTTCCAAGAACTGGTCGCTCTTTTTCAGCTTGATATTGCGCTTGGAGTCCTGGGTTTCCAATTCTTTCACCTTATCTATGGCCTTGTTGGACAATTTGGCAATGTAGACCTGGGCAATGGCACCCACTCCGATGGGCGTTTCCTGGAATTCGTCGAAGATTTCGTCGAACGGCATGTCGCCAAAGCTCTGGCTGACTATCTTCTTGGTCTGGACCAAGGAATGGGCCTTGGCGTCCGAGTGCAATCTGCCCAACTCGTCACACATTTCCTTGGGGAAAATGTCCGTTCTGGAGGCTGCCCATTGGCCCAACTTGATGAACGAGGCGCCGGCGAGTTCGGCCGACCATCTCAAGTAGCGGAACCACAACATGGCGCCAGCACGGACCACGCCGCCGTCCTTGCGTTGCTTTCTTCCGAACCAACAGAGTGGCGAAACCAAGAGCACAGGCACGAAAATGGCCGACAACTCGACGAACCGGGCAAAGGTGACCAACGGGCTGATGAGATAGTCGTCCAACTTGAACTTGAGGTAGAAGAAGATTCGTTTGATGAGATTGCCATGTGAAGTCCTCTTGTGTCTGTATTCCATGAATTGGTCGTACTCTTCCTTCTGTGACGCCAAATAGAGCCCGTTCTCGTAGGTCTCGGCATCATCGACCGGTTGCAACTCGTGAACCGATGTTTCAATGGCGTGTACGTCGTTCCAGATGGTTGTGTTGTATAAGAGAGTTCCTGAAAGTGTACCCACTGCACCAGCACCCGCCAACTTTGACAGAGTAAACATTCGAGATGTCGGCATCGAAGGTCTGGCTGCATGTAGACCGACCCTTATCCCTCTGATGAGAGACGTATGTCTGAATCTAAACATGGGTGGAAAAGGAAGAGGTGTAATTAATTTTGATTTTATATTGCTGCGAATAAACTAGGGCAAATGGAGGTTTAGGAAGGGACTGAGAAAGGGCAAGGGGAATGTGTTTTGTGGGATTATTGGAAGATGAATGAAGGTAATTGAAGGTTTAGGGTTATGGAAAGTCAATTGAGTGGTTGGAATGGTAATTGGTGGTGTTTTGGAGTGACATGATTATCATATGAATTAAAGGTGAAAAGTTTACTTTGAGGATGCTAGCAATGTATAAAATAAGGTGAAAAATGCTGGAGACAAAGATGAAGGGGGTAATGGATATCATAGATCGGGATTCTAAGGTTTAGAATTGAGTTATTACTTTCTAGACTAAGTTAATTAATTTTCTAGAATTTACAAGAAATCTACAAAAAATGGTGATTTCTGGAGTCGTTCTTCTTATCGATTCTATTTCTCTTGGACCACCAATGCTTGAGCATGAGAGCATTTCAGTTTTTCTTCATCTACTCACATTAATTCTTACCTTTATCCCTATACACATTTCACTTTAAATCTGAGACTCTATTTATTTTCATCGAGGTAGTTCCGCAAGATGGAGCACCAAAGACTGATGATAGACGTGCCCTTTGCGTTGATACGGGGGCCACGACGGCTCACAATGGCATCGTGTGCGTTCCAGCAGTCAAGATACACGGGAATCTTGATCCAGTCAAGCTTGTTGAGATTGTCTATGATGTATCTTCTGTCACCTTTGATGTCCAACTTGTATTCGTCCTTGAACAAGGGGAACTTGGACACATCCTTGACCCTCAAAGGCGCATCAAGAAGCTTGGCCTTCTCGTCGTTTCCAGCAACGTCGATTTCCACATCGGACGTCTTCCGCAAAAACTCCACGCCTTCTTCATCATCGTCTTCCTCGTAGTTGCTTTCTTCATTATTGTCCTCATTTTCAGGGTAGGAATTTCCATGCAATCTCTGGTCGGTGTAGATCAAATTCTCCAAGGCATTTTCCGTCAATTGCGAGGTGTCGCCCTTGAACGACTCGTGCTTGGACAAGCGGATTCTCTCGTCTCGCTTGTACTGGCCCATTCTGGCGTCTTCGGCATCCACGGGAGAGGCCCCAAACACCGAGTCCTTGACCCTTTTCCAGTGTTCCACCACGTTGGGCGACCGGACAATGCGAATCTTGAAAATGGAGTACACCGAGACTATCACGCTGGTGGTTAGCACGAACGGAATCCAAATGGGCAAGAACACCAGCGCAATAAGCACCACCACCAAGACACGGACCACCTTGTTTCTGCGCAAAATCGACGTCTCCTCTTGCACGTTTCCCGCAAAGGTCTTGGATTCTTCTGGTGACAAGAGCGACGATTCCCTGAGGTCCACAAACTTGGGCCGGACGGTGGCCTTTCCGATCTTGGCCGAGGGCAAGTCGTTGAAGTACTTGATCTGGACGAGTTTCCAGTCCTCAAACGGCAGGTAGTCGGTGATGTACGAGGTGTAGAACGCCACGGACCGGTCGTTCTTGACATTGGCCAACAAAATGTGCTTCTTGAACCGGGCAAGACCACGGAAGTACTTCTGGTCTGGGTCGGCCATGTCCCGCAAACTGCGGTCGGCATCGCAGATGAAGAGCTCGGTGCCCGATTTGCCGAACAAGTAGCCGCCCACGGCGTTGGCGGTCTTGTCAAAGATGCGGTTGCTCATGAACTCGATTCCCACGTGTGGCGTGGCAAACGTGGTGAAAAACACCGGCTCGACGTGCTGGAAGAAGCCCAATTGCTCCAACTCGCCGATGATGTAGCGGGAAATCAACCCGCCCAACGAGTAGCCCACGAAACTGATTTTTTTGACGGTGATGTTGTTGTTCTTCAATGCCTCTATCTCGTAAAGCACCTCAGCAATCACCTTGTTGGCATTCAACTTCAACCCATCGTAGGTTTTCCAGAACCGGAAGCTCGAGGGCTTCAACGTCACCACCTTTTCTGGCGACTTGTCGGCCAAGAGGTCCAACAACGACGTCTCGATGGTCCGCATGTGATTTGGCCCTCCCCATAAACCGTGGACTAGGACGAAAAGGTGGCCGTCTTCGGGCAAAGTGGACACAGAAGCGGAAGTCTTGAGGTCGGAAGAAAGGTCAGACATGGTAGGAAACGCCGGGGACCAGCAGGTGGAGGTATAGGGGTGAAACGGGAGGTGAAGTAGACCCTGGAACTGGAACCCGAGGGTCCGATCATGTGATGCGAAGCAGGTGACTATGGCAAGTGCAAACGTCATGTGACAAAATGCACGTGACAATCTATATGAACTGATCACGTGATTCAGGTAACTTGGAATGGCAATTGCATGTCATGTGACATGCCATGTGACTTCTTCCCAAAGTGAAAATTACCATCTTCTCCTCCACTTTTATCCACACCATGGCTTTGTTTGGCGGCTCCCCTCTTTCCACCAGCACCTCCGGCGGCTCCAACGCCGCCAGATCCGAGCAGGTCAAGCAAGAAATCCAGAACCAGATCACCCAGGAATTGGCCGTGGCAAACGCCTCGGAGTTGGTCAACAAGATCACGGAAAACTGCTTCCAGAAGTGCATCTTGCAGCCCTCGAGCTCGTTGACGGGGGCCGAGGACTTCTGCGTCAACCAGTGCTTGGAGAAGTACATGAGATCGTGGAACGTCATCTCCAAGGCGTACATCTCCCGGATCCAGCAGTCCACCAATTAGAAATGACAATGAGATCGATTAATGATCGATTAATGAATTGGCCACAACGACATTGACGAGAGTGGCATCCACGGGACTCAGAGTCGGCAGGTGTGCTGGTAATGTATATAGGTAATAGACACCAGTGACAGAAGAGTAGAGTATGGAAGGTAGACAGATAGTCAGAAGATGATGGAAATGATAAGTAAGATGAAGTAGTTAAAAAATGATAGAAAATGAATGTAATTATTATAGTCAGGAGTTACAGAATATGGTCAGAGCTATACCAATATATACATCGTTCATCTCATTATGTAATGGGAAGTGACTAGTTCTTTGTACTGGTCGTTTTACGATAATTTTCCACTTATAGCGAGACACATGAAACAGACCAACTTTCCCAAAATGGACCCAAAAATCCATCAAATTACTCAATAATCACCTCTCTTTCTCTCTTCCTGCATCTACCACCATTATGTCCTTTATTTCCCCCATTTCCGCCCTCTTTACCCATACCTCTTTCCTCTCCACCCCAAAGTCGTGCGCGCACCGCCCTCACAGTGGCAATATCAATCCTATTCTCAATCTACTTCCACTACAACTATGCAGACCACAGTAGCATCCGAATACTCGGCCGAAATCCACTCGGTTCCAATCGAACACAGATTCAATCCATACTCCGACAATGGTGGTACCGTATTGGGCATTGCCGGTGAAGACTTCGCCGTTTTGGCAGGCGACACCAGACAGGTAGTCGGCTACTCCATTAACAGCAGATACGAGCCCAAGATCTTCAACGTGGGAGACGACATAGTAATGACGGCCAATGGGTTTGCCGCCGACGGCGCAGCCCTCATAGATCGCTTCAAGAACCAATTGAAGTGGTACAAGTTCGACCACGGAGGCAAAAAGTTGAGCATAAAGAGCGCCGCCAGGTACATCCAGCACTTGTTGTACGGCAAGCGGTTCTTTCCCTACTACGTCAGCACGTTGATTGCCGGGTTGGACGACGACGGCAAGGGCGCCGTCTACTCATACGACCCCGTGGGCTCCTACGAGAGAGAGCAGTGCCGTGCTGGTGGCGCCGCCGCCAGCTTGATCATGCCGTTCCTCGACAACCAGGTCAATTTCAAGAACCAGTACGAGCCGGGCACCGACGGCAAGCAGAAGCGCGAGCTCAGATACTTGTCGTTGGACGAGGTGTTGGACCTTGTCAAGGACGCGTTCTCCTCGGCCACCGAGAGACACATCCAGGTGGGAGACGGCTTGGAGATCTTCATTGTGACCAAGGACGGCGTCAGAACCGAGTACTACCCATTGAAGAGAGATTAAATGATTAAATGAGAGATCAGATTAAATGGAAAGACATCAGATTGACTGGAAAGTTCGGATTGGTTGCAGACAGATTGAATCGAAACAGATTGAATCGAGACAAATTGAATTAATCAGACCTTTTGAAGTGATCTATGTGGATTGATGATATCAGGCGTGCCCAGCGGACCCGCCTGGCCTGACTCCAGCACTGCCCCAGAGGATAGATGGTACTAGAGTCATACTACAAATGCAAAAACAACGATATAAATATTGTAGGATCAAGTGACAGACTTGAGTCTGTCACTACCTAGATCACCCTCCTGCTTGAACTCTATTAAACAGGCAACTCGAACTTCTTGCCCTTCATCACCTTGGTGTAGTAGATGTAGAAGAAGTCCGAGTACACTCCGGTCTGGATGAGACCGGACAAGATGGAGATGTAGTCCACACGGCCCTCGGCGTAGTATCTCCATATCCAGTTGGGGATGTATAATGCTCTGTAGAGACCCAAGGCAAAGATGTAGTGGGTGGTGATGTTCTCGGCCTCGCCGGTTCTCTGGAGAATGAACAACTGGGGGATGATGGCCACGGCCTCCAACCACAAGGAGAACGACCACAAGCAGCCCGTCACGCTGAACTGGTGGGTGAAGACCAAGCCCAACACGGCCGATCCCGCAATGAGGTACTTGGAGGGAAACGAGTCGATACTGGCCTGGATGTCCTTCTTGTACTTGCTGGTCATCAAGTACACGGTGTAGGCGGACGATGCGATGAAGAAAACCTTGAGGATGGAGTTGTAGAAGGAGTAGAACTTGGTGAACAAGTTGACGTACCTGGTGACGTACACCAACACGTACAACGACTGGGTCTTCAACGAGAGTCCGGCGATGGACTGGTTCTTTTCAATGGCATAGAGAAGGATGAATATGGACGCCAAATGCGAGAGGTCTCCGGTGAAGCTGAAGATGTTCATGGTGTTGTGGAGTTGGCCAGCTGTTCTCGCGAGATTTAACACGTCGACATGGGTCACGTGGTACTGATCACGTGATATCAGATTTGGGGACATTGTGGGCCAATTGGACTACCACCGCCGCCGTCCCATAGCTGCTCTGGTAGCCCCCGCCTCCAGCTCCGTAGTTGTGGATGAGCCATGCCCGCTTCGGGTCCCGTTCCACCCGGGGTCCCTCTTTTCGGTACGGCCGAAGTCCCACATTGACGCGCACCACGTCGATTTTTGGGGGGTTGAGGCCGCATCCACTTTCCACCAATTCAGGTGCAAACGACACTGCCCTGTGAAGGATACGCTGCGTGAGATGTGGGTCTTCCAGTGTATCGCCAGAAGCCTGGAAACAGCCCCCTAGAATGGACCCACCCTCCTTTCTCGGCATGATGTAGACCATCTCTTCGGGGAATTCCTCGAAGCCAGACACCGCCTTGGTGCAGTGCGCGGTGTTGGTGACCAACACCGTCTGGCCCCTGACGGGGAAATTGGCGCCTGGGTCGTCCAAATCGGCCAATTGGGAGGCGAGGAGACCCGCGGTGTTGATCACGAGGTCGGCTCCCAAGTCCTTGACCTGCTGGAGTGTTGCAAACGCGGGCGTTCGCTGGAGAAAGTTGCCGTGCTGCAAGTTCTGTTGCACCAACCAGTTCAAGTAAATAGGCACCGAAATGACCACGCCCCGGTACTTGTAGCCGTAGACGGTGCCTGGGAGGAGCTCCAGGGGCGCTAGCACCTCGAATCCCTCGACAAAGTTGCGAAACCACGGCAATAGCGCCAGTTTATCGCCACCTGCCTGCGACACGCCATGCTCTGTATAGCACTCGATGTCATCTCTTGCCACCACCCCGGCCTCTGGAACCAGGGCAGCAAGGCGCTGGAACTCCACGTAGCCCTCCTTGTCGATTTCCTGGAGTCTCGTGTCGTCCTTTGTTGCAAAAGAGTGCCAATTGGCACCGGCAAAAGGCAGCGTGTAGTCAGGGTCAAAGTCACCAGGCAAATGGCGGGCCATGATGGTGATGCAATGGTGAGGATAGGCCTTTTTGAGCTCAAGCGCAGTGGTCAACCCCAACACCCCTGCACCTAGCACTGTGACAGTCAAGGGAGTTGACATCTTGGAGTTCGAGAGGAAGATGGACTGAGTACAGTTGGTTTAAATTATTGTGCGATTTAGGTGCGGAATCTAAAACAGAAGGTCTGTCGATTTTCGGAGTATTGATGTTTCTAAGTTATTAGATGGAGATGGGTTGGAGACTTGGGAGTTTTACATTTGAATTACACATCTTGAATGCCCGGTCGGGTTCTATAATTATTTATTTTGGGGCTGCAGGCAATTTCCTAGAGCTCTATTTGGTTCCTTAGCGTAATATAGTCGTCGTCATCGTCATTCTCCGAGTCCTCGGAGAAGCTATAGCCGTGAAAATTGAAGCCCAGTATCTTGACGTTCCTGTGGCCGTCGTATTTGAGGCTCATGGCAAGCTCCTCATGCAATTGAGCCAAACTGTCGTACCACTGGCCCAGTACGTCATTCTCAGTAAGTACGGCTAGACTGTCCAAAAACTGCCTGATGTCGTCCTCGGTGAGTCTGTCGTTGACTAGATGGTTCTGCGAGTGTGTCCGTAGTGTCCTGAAACGGCCGTTTTCGCCTATGTAGACTAATGATGGAAAATTACTGATTTTGAACTCAGAAAGTGCCGGCGAGTTCGGACCTTCGCTGACGTCAACAAGAGCAAACTTGACGTGGGCAAACTCCGGGCTTTCTGCAAGCCTCTGGTAGAAGTGGGTTGGGAGTCGGTACTGGAGCCAGTCTCTCATGTAAGACATGACAAACACCACCATTGTATTGGGGGTGGCCAAGAGCTCTTCGGCCGAGACTTCAGCCACATCCACGGTGCTGGTCTTAAAGTTATTGTAATTGGGCTGCACGTCGGTGACGTGTTCCAGGACGAAAGCAATTATGGACTCGAGGTCGCGGTTGCGGTAGTCGTAGGTGAAGATTTCCTTGGTGTCGAAGTTGACTAGCTTGAGCGTTGGGTACAGGCGGACCAGAAACAATTGCGAGAGGCGGGGGTTGGCCTTGGCGTGGGTCTTCAACACCTGAAACTGGGGCCGAGTAGCGGCCGCTGGTTCAGCAGAATCATTGTTGTACAATAGGCTCACGTAGTCAAACGTGGGGTTGAACACTTCGCAGTACTGGCAGGAGTCGGAGTAGAAGTAGATGAGTGAAAAGTGAGCCAGCTCGAGCGTGTGCTCAAGAGAGGCATCCACAAGGCGACGGTGGTGCGAGGCTAGGGCTAGTGAAGCCCATAGTAGGAGAAGGAAGAGATGCATCCAGATCAAAAAGATAAAACTAACCTGCAATGAATGGGTATGCCAAGGTGCAAAGAAATGGTCAACCTGCATTGGCAATTCACGTCAACCTGCAAGGTTGGCGGTTAACGAAGCAAGTTTTCCTGGCACAACCTGTAAACATCTGGCGCGTCAAACGGCCAACCTGCAAAGCTAACGAAGCAGTTTTCCTCGTACAACCTCTTCACAACCTGCAAGTTGACACCCCAACCTGCACTTGACTACTGTGCTGGCCCTCAGTGCACTATAGGAATTGTCCCAGCCTAACCTGCAAACTACAAGGTGCATACCTGATATGTCTGTAGAATGCTGGCCATTCCGTGTCAATCTTTGCAAGCCCGGTCCTATTGTATGTTACAAAGAATCTGTCAACGCATGACGCCAAAATCCACCCACTTTCCCTTTTAGTACAGAATTTTTGACACAATATGCCCCGGACCCCAACCCGTCGAGTCCGGCGTCCTGCACACGGCATGCATGCCTATTTGGGCCCAGCACCAGCAGCACTCCACTTTTCGCAGCTATTTGGGTTCCCAAACCAGCAGCCCTTCCACTACGTGCAACGGGCCCCACAATAGTGACATCACGTCGTTCTGGCTGTGTGTCCTAAAGCGTGTCTCGGCCTACTCGACCAGCATCTTTGCCGAAACGCGTACCTACGTCTCGGCTATTATGGCAGGTTGCTGGCGAAAACCCTGTCCATATATATAAGGTGCAAATGGCCTCCTCAAACTATCTTTTAAACTATAAACCTAACTTTCTACATTCGTTCATAATCATCAATGAAGAGATTCATACAAGTTCTCGCTGTTGCGGCCGTGGCCATGGCCGCCTCCGAAAGTGCTGCCGTCACCCTGGTCCCAGTGGTGCCCACTTCCTTCGTATACACCAACCTGAGTTCTGCGGTGCCCAGCAGCAGTTTCAGTGGGTTGGGTCCCAACCAAAACGGAGCCGTTGACATCTCCTCCTCAAGCGCCTTGAGCTCTTCTGCTTCTGCAAGCCCCAGTGGGTCCAGTTCTATTGCAAGTGGTTCTAGCTCGATTGCAAGTGGATCCAGTTCTATTCCTAGCGGTTCCAGCGCTATTTCTAGCGGTTCCAGCGCTATCCCTAGTGGATCTAGCTCTGCTTCCATCAGCTCAAGCTCTCTTCCAATCAGTTCTAGCAGTGCTATCGCTGAATCCTCCGTTTCTAGCACCGGCTCTAGTTCGGTTCCTGCCTCAAGCTCCGCTGCTCCTGTCGCCTCCAGCGCCTCCAACTCCTCTTCCGTTGCCCCTTCAAGCTCTAGCTCGGGTTCGCCTATCAACTCCGACGCTGCTGCTGGTCCCGGTGCCAAGGGCTTCGTTTCGCAAGGTGCTGTTTCCAGCTCCAGTGCCAATGCCACCGACTCTGTCTCCAAGAAGCAGAGATCCACCATCTACAATATCGCCACTGCCACCGATGTCGACGTCGACAATGTGACCAAGACCGTGTGCAGCTTGGGCTCGTGCAGTGTCACCACCGAACTCCACACCAAGACCACTCTCACCACCACCATCGACGGCATTCTCACTGTGCTCACCACCGACGTTCCAGTGAACTCCACTTCCACTCACGGTGTGTCTGGAGGTCCCGTTGCCAACGGTGCTGTTGCTACTACTTCTCCTGCTCCTTCCTCCAGTCCCAAGAAGGCCGCTGCTTCCAGTTCCCAGAAACCTGCCGTCTCCAAGTCCTCCTCTCCTTCCAATGTCATAGTTACCGGCTACATCACCAAGGAAGTGACGGGCACCGAATACGAGACTACCGTCGTCACCATCACTTCTTGTTCTGACAACAAGTGCTTCGAGACCGTGCGTACCGAGGATTTAATTACCGTGACCGACCAGTCCACCACCTACACCACCTACCGTGACATCTCGTCCTCTCCTGCTGCCAATGGAGCTGTTGTCACCACCTCTCCCCAACCGGACACCACCATTACTGCTACCCACATCTCGCACACCGTGATCACCATCACCTCTTGTGCTGACAACAAGTGTACCGAGGTGCCAGTCACCACCGGTGTCACTACTATCACCGAAAACAACACCATCTACACCACCTACTGTCCCTTGTCGTCGGAAACGCCTTCTCCTTCGACCACTACTGTGACGTCCACTTCTCCACAGCCCAAGCCCGTTCCTAGTTCTAAGACAAGCTCTAAGCCCAACCCCAGTCCTCAACCTGCACCTACTACCCAGACTGTGGTGGTGCCTTCGGTGGCCCCTACCAAGTCTAAGGGCACTGCCATTACCACCATTAATGTGATTTCCAATAATATTCAAACCCAGACCCCCACAGGTACGACCTTGGTGAGGTCCACTTCCACTGCCCCACCTTCGGGAGTGACTATTCCACAACAAGATAATGGGGCCAACAACATCAAGATAACCGGATTGCTTGCCTTGGTGGCATCTTGGATGTTCATGTTATAGAGCCCGCTGACTTTGTCGGAGTCAGTCTTGTACACTAGATATTAATGTAATAATACAACCGAGATATTCTCGACGATAATTCAATGTAGTAGAGAAAGGATTGAATAGATGTGGAGCAACAGATCCAATTATACAGAGAAGTAGAGAAGAAGTGAAAATTTCAATTTTTAGAATTTAGGAGAAGTAACAGATTCAATTAGATGAGAATAGAGAAGTGGAAGATTCAATTAGAGAGAAGTGGAAGATTCAATTAGAGAGAAGTGCAATTCAATTAGACTCGAAAGTTTGAGAGAAGGAAAGATTTAATAGTATTTAGAATAAATGGCAGATTTAATTCGATGTAGAAGATGGACGAGTGCAGATCTCGAAAGAAATTTGGATGTGGTAGAAACTGGACATGTGTAGATCTCGAAACCTAGAAAATAAAATATCGTGAAAGGGGTTCAAAGGATATATGTAGGTGTCTCGGGGGATTTGCAGAAGTAATTCAGGTGTCAAAGGAGGTTTTTGCCTAAAGCAAAGTCTTACTTGTTGGGGGTCTTGTGGACTTATCATATCTTTTTGAGCGTTACTCTTGGATCGAAATACTGAGATTAACTGTGGCAACCACATATTATTAAGGACTGCCACCAGTATCCAAATCTCTACTATGGTCTACTACTCCTTGATTATAGTAGTATTCTTCAATGAATGTTACTTTAAATGGACTATCCTGAAAGTGTTCGACACACATTTGAAATGCATAAAACACCAAAATCAGAATAATTACATTGAAATTTTCTCCTTAAATCCTAGCCTATATCCTAGATGTTGGACCCATAAAGTTCCAACCTCTTTCTCTTCTTCCTCCATAACTATCATGTCTTCTTGTAATAGCCATCCATCGCATCAATGTGCCCATATCTTTCCAAAAACACCACATAACAATTATCATGCTTAACAAAAGCTACTCCCCCTAGACCACTCCCTCTGATCCATACACTCTCAGACCCCAAAGTTCCACTTCCAAAACATTTCCACATATCCATAACGACAAAGGTTTCCGCTATTTTTTGCCTATCGCATTCCACTTTTGCCCTAAATGATGAGGGTGTCCTGGTGTTGCGACCACAATCGACCATAAGTTGATACCTGTAGGCACGTGCCCTCCTCCCTTGGTCTAGATCCAACAAACGAATTCGATTAATTCACCTGGATACAACCCCAGGTGCAAATATCGCCATATAGCACACTTAAACTAACCCCACTAGCTAGACCAACTCTAGTAGTTTAATAGTTGGTTGTGTCCCAATTGGGAGTAGTGGTGGTAGTAGTGTATGCACACCTATTGGGACACTAGCAAAAATACTGTCTTAACCTGCAGTTGTGAATTCTACTGTTTATCAACAGAAAAGCTTTACTGTTTAACCTCAACTTTTCACATCTTACACCCCATCCCCCCGTATTATCATGGACGCCTACCATGAGTTCATAGAACCCACTAGGATCAGTCATTGTGTGGGTGCCAATTTCATTTCGCCGTCCAAAAAGCATCTTGTAGTGGCCAAGGCCACTCTTCTCCAGGTGTTCGATGTGATAGAAGTACCAGGAAATGCCGATTCGGGGCCCAGAAACCACCTCAAACTCGTCGACCAATACAAGCTCCAGGGCCTCATCACCGACATCAAGCCCATTCGGACCATCGAGAACCCAGACTTGGACTATTTGATGGTAGCTACCAAGTATGCCAAGTTTTCCATCATCAGATGGGACCACTACAGTCACTCCATCTCCACCGTCTCGCTCCATTTCTACGAGAACGTCATTCAGAACTCCACCTACGAGAAGCTTTCACGGACCCTGCTTTTGCTCGAACCCACATACAACTCGTTGAGTTGTGTGCGTTTCAAGAACCTCTTGACATTCTTGCCTTTCGAGACATTGGACGAAGATGACGACGAAGATGTGGACGAAACCGAGGGTTCTAGGCCCAAGTTGCCCGACCAGTTGTTCGACTCCAGTTTCTTGATCGATGCCCTGACCTTGGAGCCCTCCATCGGCGACATTGTCGACATGCAATTCCTCTACAATTTCAGAGAACCTACAGTGGGTGTCTTGTCCCTGCCTGTATACACATGGACAGGCACGTTGCCCAAAGTCAAGGACAACATCCAATATACCGTGGTGATGCTCGATTTGGACACCAAGTCGGGAGTATCGGTGATGAAAATCGAGAATTTGCCCTACGATATCGATAGAGTCGTGCCTTTGATGGCCCCTTTGAACGGAAGTTTGCTTATCGGAAGCAACGAACTCATCCACGTGGATAGTGGTGGTATTTTGAGAAGAATCGCCACCAACGCCTACACTTCCTCTATTACTACCACCTCCAAAAACTACCGTGATCAAACTGGGTTAGAATTGAACTTGGAAGGCTCGTCCTTTGTTCAGCTCCCCAACGACCATAGGGTGTTAATGGTGACGGAAAGGGGTCAATTGTACTACGTAAATTTCGAAGTTGACGGTAAGGCAATCAAGAGTATGGTTATCGACAAAATTGACGAAGAACTCTACCCAAGTATCCAGATCTCGTTTGTGAACGACATGACTGTGCTTGATAATAACCTCTTGTTTGTTGCAAGTGCCAATGGTAACAGTCCTTTGATAAAATGGAAATATCAAGACCAAAAGGATGATAAGCCTGTTGCAGAAACTGAGACAAAAGAGGACGAAATGGACGATGACGAAGACTTGTATAATGATGATGAGGAAGAAGTGGACAAAAAGCTCGTTGTGTCAACTTCGCTGATAGAATACATACAGCAAGACTTGCTTCTCAACAATGGACCTATTTCCAGTTTCACCATGGGATTCTACAATACAGAAAAATACAAATCCAAACTTAAAAATCCCAATTTCGAAGAAGTTTCAATAATTTCGAACGGTGGTACTTATGAACACTCCAAATTAAACATTATCACTCCTAGTGTTCATCCGACTATTTCTTCATCACTCAGTTTCTCCCAAATTAATAGAATGTGGACAATCAACAGCAAATTCTTGGTCACATCTGACGACATCAATTCCAAGTCGGAGATTTTTCAATTGGAGAATTCATTTGCAAGATTAAACTCCAAAGACTTCATAAACGACGATTTGACGATTTCCATGCACGAATTGAACGATGGAAAATACATCTTGCAAGTTACTCCAAAAAAGATCAACTTGTATGACCAAGATTTCAAGCAAGTAATGTCGATTGACGAGTTTAAGGAAGATGAAATTGTCAACACTATTGTCAAAAACGAATTCTTGATGTTATTCACCTCTAGAGGAGAGGTTAAAATTTTCTCTGTCAATACCTATGCTGAGTCCTACACCAGGTTGGAAATCCCAAAAATCCTTGATGACACTATTATTACGACAGGTTACATTGCCAACTCCACGTTGTTGAATGCTGTGCTGAAAGATGTGAATCTTTTGATAAATAGAGGTGTGAAGAGAAAAATTGGTCCAAATAGAATTGAAGAATCGACAGAGTCGACAGATGTTAACGATACCAAGTCTAAAACGTTCATTTTGGTGACTGGTGATAATAGAATCGTGGCATTTAACAGATTTCACAATCAAAGGTGTTACCAACTTAACGATATTTCAAAGTTCAGCGATAGCTTGAGTTTGGCATTCTTTGAACCTAACTCGTCAGATCCCGATCCTTTCATCAAACAAGTGATGCTTAACGACATTGGTGATGAGTTCTCCAAGGATGAATACCTTTCTATCTTGACAATTGGAGGTGAAGTGTGGATGTACAAATTATTCCATGATGGCGAGAACTTTCAATTCCTTAAAGAAAAGGACTTACCAATCACTGGTGCACCATTGAATGCTTACCCAATGGGAACAGCGATTGAAAGAAGATTAGTGTACTTTCCTAATTTGAATGGTCACTCGGCTATCTTTGTCACTGGAGTTATTCCACATTTAATTCTCAAACCATCGCATTCTATTCCTAGAGTTTTCAAGTTCACCAAGATTCCTATTGTCTCGGTTGCTCCATATCACGATTCCAAGGTTCAAAACGGCTTGATCTTCCTTGACAATAACAAAAATGCTAGAATCGGAACCTTGCCATTGGATTTCAATTATGAAAACAACTGGCCCATCAAGCATGTACATGTTGGTGAGCTGATCAAGTCGATCACCTACCACGAAAGCTCCAATGCTTACGTTATTTCGACTATTGTGGAAATTCCCTACGACTGCTTGGACGAAGAACAGAACCCAATTGTCGGAATTGACAAGAGCAAACCCGGTGCTGTTTCCTATAAAGGTTCGATTAAATTAATTTCGCCCATTAATTGGACAGTCATTGATTCCGTCGAGTTGAAGGAAAACGAAGTGGGTATGACCATCAAGTCCATGGCATTGGATGTTGGATCTTCAGTGAAAAGGTATAAAAACAAGAAGGAATTTATTGTTATTGGAACGGGTAAATATAGGATGGAGGATTTGGGAAGTAACGGTTCATTCATAATTCTTGAGATTATCGATATTATTCCCGAACCTGGACGTCCTGAAACAAACCACAAGTTCAAGGAGGTTTTTCGTGAGGATACCAGAGGAGCATCTACTGCGGTGTGTGAATTGAGTGGACGGTTTTTGGTTTCTCAAGGTCAGAAGGTTATTGTTAGAGATTTACAAGATGACGGTGTGGTTCCAGTTGCTTTCTTGGACACTTCTGTGTATGTCACTGAGGCCAAGAGCTTTGGAAACTTGCTAATATTGGGAGATTCATTGAAAAGTATCTGGCTTGTTGGTTTCGATGCCGAGCCTTTCCGGATGATTTTGTTAGGAAAAGATCTCCAATCTTTGGACGTGAATTGTGCTGATTTTATCGTGAAGGACGAGGATATCTTCATGTTGATTGCGGACAACAAGAATATTCTTCATCTTGTGCAATATAATCCAGAAGACCCCACCTCTCTGAATGGCCAGAGATTGGTCAATAAGGCTTCTTTTGCAGTGAACTCTTCCGTCACTTGCATGAGAACGCTTCCCAAGTCAGTTGAATGGTACAACTCAGAAAAGGCCACCAAAGAGTCTAGACTTACAGGTGATTTCCAGACCATTGGATCTACGGTGGACGGTTCGTTCATCAATGTATTTCCTTTAAATGAGACGACCTACCGTCGGTTGTATATTATTCAGCAGCAGTTGATTGACAAGGAATACCACCATTGTGGTTTGAACCCTCGGTTGAACCGGTTTGGGCCATTGCTGGTGATCATGAACGATGTGAACACCAAGCCTATTTTGGATTATGACGTGCTCAAAATGTTTACCAAGATGAACACAGAGCGGAGCAAGTATCTTGCCACGAAGGTGAGTGCTACCAATGGTTTGTACGAAGTGTGGAAAGATTTGGTGGAGTGTGAGACAGTCTTGAGAAACCTTTAGACTGATGAGAATGAAAATAGCATAATTAATGAAGAAAAAATAGCAACATGAATCTGTAGATGAGAGATTAGAAATAGACATTCTAATCAATTACTGTATGAGTTTCGATCAAAATAACTCTGCAATACCGATCTATTCAATTAGCTGCTTATGTTTGTATCAAAATAACTAGTTTATGCGAGATTATTCAATGAAGGAATATTGCAAGAAGGGAAGATTATTAATTCATAGCAAGTAGAATGTATAGACGAAATTATACTCAGTAGTCTAAATCCCATTCGACCATTCTACTAGATTCACTAGAAATAGTGTAATTTTGGGTACGAGCGATCTTGCTGCTTGATCCATGACTACCAGTGAAAAATATCAAATCGATCTTAAAATTTTTCAAAACTACACATCATCGATTACCACCACAACATCACCTTCACCCCTTAGAACACGACATATCACCATACACCCCCATTTCACTCGCCATCTATCCAATCACCCTACCCTTTCCTCTTCCCCACGTGACCGCTATATAACTCCAAGTGCCCTACACAAACATCAACACCATGCCCAAGAGATCCCCCAAGTCCGTGTCGTTCCAGGCGTCACAGAACGACCAGAACGACGACGTTCTGGAACCTTCTGTCCCCAAATACGCGTTTCCCGCCTTGAAACACGCCTGGACTGCCCTTCCCTACCACTATCCTGTGGTACTTGCAGGCATGGTGGCAGGAGGAGTCACCACCAATGTCCAGGCGGTGTTGGCCAAGGGATTGGTCGGCTTGATAGCGCTACAGGTGCCCTACAATGCGGTGTTGTTGAGCAGCGTGGGGTCCAAGAACACCAACGTGCCTTTGCTTGTGGGTAGCAGTTTCTTTGTCACGCTTGTGTTGAGCGTGCCTCTCTTTTTGGCCCTTTTGGTGTTGGGGGCGCCCTTGGCGTCCCACTTGCCAGAAACCATGCTCTTGGCGCTCCATTTGGCGGTGATCGCCATCAACCCGGTGTTGGTGATGTTCAAGATCAACTTCAACGAAGTTGCCAACGTGTTTCGGGCTCCCAGTGTGTACCGCGTGGTGTTCAGCAATCCGGTATTAGGCGCGAGCTTGGGCGCCGTGGTGGGCACGTGGTTGGGAGTGGTACCCATTCCGCTCGACTGGGACCGTCCGTGGCAGCTGTGGCCCATTCCCTTGGTGTTTGGCGGCTACATCGGCAGTGTCGTCGGCAGCGTTATCGCCATGATCAAGTGGTAGAAAGAATTTAGAGAGAAAGGAATGAAATGAGAATGAAAGAACGAAAAAAGAGAAGAGGAGATGTGTGGAGCAAGTCAGAAATTGGTTCAAAATATTATCTTCTGCCATTGATTTACAAAATGTTGCGACTGACTGGTGTGGTCTTTGACGTGTCTCGATTCCTCCGACAGTCCATATTCAGCGTCCTCGTTCAATTGACGCGTTAACAACTCCATGGCACCCTCTGTTGCAGTGATGTCTAGCAAGGCGATGCTAATTAAATATGCAATTAATTCAGTTGGCAAGCTGTATGAAATATTAATTTAACCAAATGGTTAGTTAATGGGTATTTATGTTCCAGTAATTATTTGAATAATTGAGGAACAATTGATTAAATAGATAATGGATACCATACGAACCTAGATATTGGTCAAGTAATATTCTTGACGACTTAAGGAGATAGTCTTGTAGAAATATTGAAAACGATTAGCTCCATAGTATTCTTGAAATTGGAGAGCATTTTAGAATTCTTGAAAAATTGGGGAGCATTTTAGAATTCTTGAAAAATCGATTAGCCCACTAGAATTCTTGATAAAAAGATTACATTCTAGACTTCTTGATAAAGCGATAACACTCTAGTATTCTTTTTTAAAATAATTGGCATTGCTTGACAATTCTCCCAAATTCACGGTTCACTTGTATTTAACATCAATACGTAGCTTCGGAAATCAGTCATGCCATATCTCTAAGCAAATAACTCTAGTCCTGTGGTATTCTTACAATAGGCCCGGTGTTTATACTTCCTCCAATTTCAGTTGGCTCTGGCCTTATAGTTTAAGTTCAGCTATTTCACTAGCTTGTTGCACTCCAAATCCTGCTATTTCGCTTTCGGGTTGCATCGAGATCGCATATCCGAGGAATAAGCGAATTTGCCTACATGTGCATGCAGTGTATGCAAGTGTCAGGAATTCCAGAAGAAACGAGACCAAGATCAGACGATCGATACGGTAAGAGCAGTAGATAATATCATAACCGATGGATCATAATCGGCACTACAGCATGACATATCCGCATTTACTGAACGCAGCATATCCGCAAATCACATTGTACCAACCATTCACCTAACATGCGCAAAATTACTTCTCCAGCCAACATCACATCACCATTAGCATCAACATTACCGCATTGATCCAACATCCATCATCATACCAATATCCTACTTTGTGACCGACTCTCTTATTCCATCAACTGACCCAACTCAATGATGTTGGGCCTGCACCCAACGAGACCTGTCAATGGACGGCCCTCTGCTATTCTTCCGAATTTCAAAACGCCGGGTCTCTGTGACAACGTGCTCCACTTCACCTCCATAGCCTGCATCCTGGTCTTTGTCTCTGTCAAGGTTCCGATCTCGAACCTGGTCTAGTTCCCCGGCTTACTCAGCACAGTGTGCTGTCAATCTGACTCAGCAATGGCCCCTGGGGTACTTCTGTTGGGCCCCACATTTACTAGGGCCAGATCTGGGGTCTCGCTTCTTGGAACTGCAGTGTCCTGTTTCCCCAAATTATCATCTCCATTGCATACATTGAAATCCAATTGCACACATAGATATCCAATTGCATACAGAGTCCAACTCCAATTGGGCTCTCTGTTGATTCTACCAATAGAAGATTCCATTATTAACACCGCCTTCGCAATTACTACCTCGCACTCTCTCGTTTGTAATTACTGACAAATTTGGTGGAAGTACATGGAAAGGTGAGCTCCGCACTTCTAACTCCGCACTAGGGGCTCGGACTTTCTCCGCACTACTATAAAGGGCGGCGTTTGGCCCTCTTTCCCTTTCTCTTCTTTTTGTTCTTCTTCACTTTCAGTAGTATCAATCCATTGACCTGAACCTCACACATCGCCGTCTCATAATGTCCAACTTCCCTACCGAGATCACCCCCAAGTACATCCCATACGCCGCTTCTCACGGTGACATCACTGCCTGTGCTAACCCCACTGACTTGAATCTCGCCAAGGAGTTTGCTGGCAAGAAGGTGGTGATCACCGCTGCCCCCGGTGCCTTCACCCCCACCTGTACCGAGCAGCACATCCCCGACTACTTGGCCCACATCGCAGACTTCAAGGCCAAGGGCATCTCCAGAATCATCGTGTTGACCGCCAACGACCCCTTCGTCAACGCCGCCTGGGGTAAGGCCTTGGGCTACAAGGATGAGGAGAACTACGTGGTGTTCGCCACTGACCCATTGGCCCAGATCTCCACCAAGTTGGGCCCAGAGTACATTGCCGACTTGTCCTCTGCTGGATTCGGCCTCAGAACCGAGAGATGGGCTGCCATCGTCGACAACGGCGACATCACCTTCTTGCAAAACGAGAAGGGCTTGGGCTTCACCGAGATCTCCAAGGCCTCCACCTTGTTGGAGAAGCTCTAATCGACACACATAGTATTTAGTTCTGCTCATACACGTATTTTTCACATCTACTATGCTGCGGACCCTGGTGGACCACGTGGCGAGCGAATTGGCTTGTTTGGTAGTAGTTTGTGACTGGTCAAGAAAATCACACCAGGCAGGTGAAATTTCCACTATGAATTGAGGAAATAGAAGTAGTGTTACAATGTAGGCTGGTCCTATTGATCGAACAATCCCAAGAAAAATTGCAATATTAATTGTGAGCAACAGGGAACATTCATAGCAAGACTAGGGTGTCTATACTTTTCTTAGGTTTGACAATCTTATCAATTCCCCCTGAAATGAGCCAATTGGGGCCAATCCCGACATTTTTTGTCATTAGTGTATAATTTTAGCCGAAGTCTATCCCCTACAAAATACTCTCGCAGCAAACGTTTTTCTTGAGTACTTTCAAATGCTTTGGACTGTATTGAAAACAAATGGAGATAAATGGCAATTTATAAGAAAAGATCTTGATAAAGGAGAGTACATATACAATCAGCTTGGTTGAGCTACTCGTACTGTTTGGGTTATTTTCAAAAGGAGCCGATATTTTGCCATCTATTTGCTAAAATCGCTTCTAGCCAAAAGCTGAAGCACACAGCGCAACCCCTGCGTTTTCCCTTTTAGTCTTTCGGTCTAGAGGACTTACAATACAAGAACCGGAATGAGAACCCTGGGTGTTAATCCCAAAGCCTACACCAAACCAAAAGGATGCACATCGGGCATCACTTTGAGCCCTGTGACGTATTTTCCAGGACCGGTGTCTGTTGTTAGCTCCGAACTGCATAATATCCCACTCTTGGTCAATAGATGAAAAATATTTGCAAGAGCAAAATGTGTAGATTGAGTAGAAACTCTAGATCTCGGTCTTAGAATGTTTAGTAAATCTAGATCCTGTTTCTCTAGAATGTGTAGTAAATCTAGATCCTGTTTCTCTAGAATGTGTAAATAGCTTAGGATCTGTATCTTAGTGTGCTTAGGTAATTAATTGTTATCTACTGAAAACTAGCTGTGTGATTCCTTATCGACCCATATTGGAGTGTACGTGTGTTATTTCAGAGTAAATGGCTAGTTTTCGTTTCTTGCCCATTCGAGGAATTAAGTATGGGTGCATAGATCCAATTTGATACACCTTATACTACTATTTCAACTCCATAGTTCTACTTTCATGGTACACGTCTTGGTGGGGTAGACTGTGAACCCTGGTGTCAGCATTTTTTCCACAGTGTAGAAGTTTGGTTTCATGTATGTAGTCAATATTTTGATCCTCAAGTATCAACTTGAGTCGAATATACTTCCAATTCAATGGGGAATCATGTGAGGCATCGCTAGCCTAGAATTGGGTGTGTCTGGTATTTTTATCAGTTTTAACTACTTTTTTCAAATTTCGCTAATATCAGAGACGTGAGTAATTTATAGAGCCAATGTAATAAAAGCCATTACCCCATTTCTCACCAAGAAAGTGTGGTTGCAAGTCAATGCTCTACTAAATTAACAACTAGATCCAAACACACAATCCAGTAGAATCACTTGCCATTTCCATCACTTTCTCACTCTATATTTCCCAACCTACTCAGTTCTTCTCATGGTGCACTCCTCCACATTAAATAACATCATCACAAAAAACGCGTCTCACAATAGACACACCATTACCATGGCAGGCTTTCCTCGGCTACCTCATATCCAAGGTGATACCGATGACGATGCATCGATTCACATCCATCGTCAAGTGGGGCCTTCTCGACCCCTTCAACGGCACCCCGACATAGACGAACACATCCTACTGATAGCCAACGAGGCCTCAGACGAAGACTCCGAAGACGACGTGGAAACACGAAAAATGGACCATTTCTTCGAGCTCTACAAACAAAAGGGCAGTAGCCTCTTTGAGCTGGACGAATCCGATGCTAGCTATTCTCCAGATTCGGATTCTGACACCTACAACGACAGTGAGGAAGAGGACAAGGAAGAGAGGGAATTCCCCGAATACGACGAGGAGGAGTACAACTCTGGGGCCAATGAGCCCAGAGGCAGGAGATATAGCTACTACAATGATGAAATAGATGAAAGAAGCTCCAAGGTCCCCCAAAATACCAGACTAGGTGAAGACTTCGACAGAATAGGTGGTGAAAATATTGACTTCGAAAGATCCAGGAGACACTCAGCAAGCAGGAAGTATCAGGACAAAAACGATGATGATGCAACTACAGTCCCACCTTCCGACGCGAATACAAAGAGAGATCCTCCTCCCTCAAGGCGAGGGGTAGAACTGCTTTCTTTTTTCTTCTTCTTCATGTTCTTCATTACTTCAGTGATTTTTGGCTTGGTCTTCCTCGTGCAGTTCTTTGTCAAACCAGATTTCCCCAAGGTCCCAGACAGTCAGAGGTTCCGCCTGATAGACAACTCAATAGCTCAACTCTTCGAAAACACCAAAAGCTTATCCACGAGGCAGGACTTCCTAGAAGCCAACCAGGAAACATTAACCACCAATTTCAATTCCAGATTCGAGTTGTTGAATGAAAGGTTCCAGAGCCTCGAAAAGACCGCCTTGACCAAAAACCAGAAATACGAGGAATTACAGAAACAATTCAATACCTTACGGGGAACTGCTAACCAAACCATTGATCAGGATCAGTTGGACACCATCGGCAGAAAATTATCCAAATTCTCTGAACTCAGTCAAGACTTCGAATCTCTCAAGTCGCATATTCTTGAAGAAGTGCTAGCCTCCTTACCTCAACATGTCCCCGTTTACATCAGGAACAACAAGGTCCACTTTATTCCAGAGTTCCACAAGTACATGTACTCCTTCATTGAGAGCTACAATGCTAACCACCAAAACTTCTCTGCTCCAAGCCTTACGTGGGATAAGTTTATTGAGAACCACAAAGATAA
Organism: Suhomyces panamericanus; assembly: GCA_030582475.1. Lineage (NCBI taxonomy): Eukaryota > Fungi > Ascomycota > Pichiomycetes > Serinales > Debaryomycetaceae > Suhomyces > Suhomyces panamericanus. The sequence goes on from JAKTXI010000045.1 coordinate 51,993, forward strand.
TCTCAATGCATTGATAGAAAGCAAAGTAGGGACAGCAAAGGTCCTGACGTTGAATAAGGACAAAGTGGAAAGGTTGTTGAAGCAAAAATTGCAAGAAAATAACAAATTTGTAATTGGAAAGGTCAATGAGATTATCGATAATTTGAACTTTGCTAATAGCACAGCAACCAATTTCAACTTCAACAGGGCTTCCAGCCAGGTTCTTCTAGACAATCTACTTGAAACGTTTACGAAGGGAGCAATCAAGGTTAACTACGCTGAGTACAACCTAGGGGCACGGATTCTTGGGTTTCTCACCAAGTTGAAGTTGCACGAAGACTCATACCAAAAGTCTTTTTCCAGACGAATCTTTCTTGGGTGGTATGACTACTTGAGCGGAAATCAAATGGCGCTCAAACCGGCCCTGCAATGGAAGTATAATGCCAATAATTTGCTCTTGGACAACGACCAGCCGTGGAATTGCCAGTCCGACAGTTGCTCTGTCGGGGTTCGCCTATTCAATTCCGTTGTGTTGACTGATATTGTGCTCAAAAATGCCATCCCTGAAGAAGGACAAAATGCTATCTCCATGCCCAGACAGGTGAATATCTACGTCAAGCCGTCCAACCAAGATCAGGTGAGCCGTCTCCGTGACCACTTGAAGCGGTACAACATGGACCCAGAAACTCCGAATCCGTACTTGAAAAAGTTCATTAAGGTCAAGGAGTACCGAGTCAACAGCCCCAGCCCCATCACCCACATCAAGTTGCCTATCAGCGTGGTTAACCTCCGAATTCCAGTCCGAGACATCTACGTGGAATTACATGCACCAAAAAATACGGCGACTGGGCTCAATAGTCTTAAGGTTTATGGGTTCACCGAATTCAACTCCTACCGCTATAATAAGCAATTTGAATTGCTTCTTGACCTGCTACAAGCGTCAGAGCCGGAATCACCTGAGGCCGTGATATTGGACCAAGCCTCAGAGAATGTTGACGAATCTTGGGAAGACCTATTATTAGGAGAGGACGAGTTGTATTAAGCCGAGAGATTGCGCACTATTGATGCCAGGAGTGTCGCCGTTTGCCCAGCAACTTTCAACCGAATTAACGAGTGCATGTCACAATCATGAAGGGGTGGTCGTCCATGTAACTAGTGTATTAATAGATATTCGAGATATTAACTTTTGAAGTAATAATTCCAGCTAGATTGGGTAAATAGGTATCGCATTCTGGGACACAGCACTACTAGAACTGTAGCAGTAGCTTGAATGTAGCGAGATTTGGTTGGGAACACCGGCCCCAAAGGGTTTATGCAACTTTGGTGTAACGTTGGTGGTTACAAAAGTGTTATGAGGTGGTTTTGATTCGCACTCTGGTTTGGGGCAAATTCAAATTCAGAGTAGTATCAAGGCACAGAGTGAAAGGCGTGTTGGGAGTAATTACGAATATTACAAATCACCACATGATGGTGACGAAGTATGGGTATTTGTTGCTTTGGGGCAATTCCGGAGTTTTGAAGTACTTTGATTTTTGTATTGATTTTGTTTTAGGCTTGTTAGAATTAAAATTAACTTCCTACAGTTGTGAATAAAGGTGTTGACCTAGTAAATTTATTACTTTCCCGAAAATGAATATGTAACTCAGCAACATATAAAGAAGAAATTAAAATGACCCGATGGACACATTGATGCCAACGTATTCAGCAGGCGAAGCATGCACTGGCTGAATTAAACACTCAACCATTAAAAGGTGAGGTTAATTTAAAGCAAGGCCAAAGCACCGATCAAACCAACAGCGAAGGCTGGGGCAGCAGCAACAGCAGCATTAGGAGCAGTGGTGATAGCTGGGGCAACAGTCTTTGGTGGGGCAGAGGTGGACTCCTTGGCTGGGGCAGCTGGGGCAGCAGGAGCAGAAGGCTTGGCTGGAGCAGCTGGGGTAGCTGGGGAAGCAGGAGCAGCTGGGGTAGCAGGAGCAGCAGGCTTAGCTGGAGCAGCTGGGGTAGCAGGAGCAGCTGGGGTCTCTGGCTTGGCTGGAGCAGCAGGAGCAGAAGGCTTGGCTGGGGCAGCTGGGGTCTCTGGCTTAGCTGGGGCAGCAGGAGCAGAAGGCTTAGCTGGGGCAGCTGGGGTCTCTGGCTTGGCTGGAGCAGCAGGGGTGGATGGCAATGGGCAGTAAGTGGTGTAGATGGTGTTGTTCTCAGTGATGGTGGTGACACCGGTGGTGACTGGAACAGGGGTACACTTGTGGTCGGCACAAGAGGTGATGGTGATGACGGTGTGAGAGATTTCAGTCTCGGTCTTGGTGGTCTCCTTGGGTCCTGGAGCAGGGCCCTGGGTAGGAGTAGCAGGCTTGGTGGATGGCAATGGGCAGTAGGTGGTGTAGACAGTGCTCTCCAAGGTCACGGTGGTGAGACCGGTGGTGACAGGGATCTCAGTACACTTGTTGTCGGAACAAGAGGTGATGGTGACCACGGTGGTGTGAATGTCAGTGACAGTGCTGGTACCGTTGGTGTAGAGAGCAGCAGAGAGGGCAGAACCGGCAGAAGCGGCCAAGACGAGAGCGGAGGAGAACTTCATTGTGGTAAGCGAATGGAAGGAGATGTGATGAATGATGAGAAGCAAAGACGGGGCATTGGGTGCCCTTTTATAGCAGAATCAGAGACCTGGCAAGGTGCCGCAAATTGCAGCAGCTGCACTAAGAATAGCATGTTTACCTCTGATGGGTGCGGGGCCCCGGGCCCGCAACCGCAGAGAAGCGCCCCTGCCGATTGCAAACAGGTGCTGAAAAAATACCGCGCTGTGCAGGAGGGCTGGCCGAAGGGGGTGGGGGTCTGTTCACCACTTACCAACTGCAATGTCTCACCAGGTACGGTCAGCCGTGGTATTAGAGAGAGACGTAGGTGCACAGCATAGTTCACCGGTGTATGTTAGTGTTGTTGAACACGTCTGAAAAAAGGTCAACAAGCAATTGTCCGATTGTATGAGACAATCCCGTTGGACCCTAGTGACGGGTATTGTGTGGGGGAGCAGGTGGCGGCAATCACTGGGCCCCGATACAGGACGGTGAAATTCAACGTGCATGTCCGGGTTATGCACCAGGCGCCAGCAGGCAGATTCACGCTCGCACTGTAGGTGAGAGGAGGGCAAACAGAGACAGAATAGCAAGAAGGAGAGATACAGAGATATGGATAGGGATATGGAGAGAGATATGGAGAGAGATAAGGACACAGAGACAGAGACAGACATATACACTATGTGCAGAGTACAGCAAGTATTAGATCAGCGAACTTGGTTCAGTTAAGATTCAGATCAGTGTCAGCACCAGTCCTATAGAATGAGAGTTATCGTAATGATGGAACACCCACTATTTCACTTCTATTGACTCACAGTTGCAGCCGCAGCACTCTGGCGGACCAGGGTATGCCGGGCTCCAATCTGATGTTTACATGGAAGCTACGGCCCGGGCATAGTTGCTCCTTGCTCGGCCTGGCACAGGCTTTTGGGTTCCGTGGCCTCCGGTTCATAACTCGAGGTTCTATTTCTTGGTATTCATCTTGATCCCTGGCTTGACACATGGTTTCTTTTGCGGCGCGATACTTCCAGCGATTCTGGCCCAGCCTGCACCACGCCCGCGTGGTGCAGGAAACGTTGTTGGGGCAGCGAGGGAACAAGAAGGGTTGCAACGGGAGCATTGTGCGTTGTTGACGGCACCAAAGGGGCAAAGGCGGCCGAGCGGGGCCCTGGGTGCAATTGGACGGAGTAGTGCTATTGGATGCTGAGGATGTAGAGGGATCTCTGCCACCTGGACCCATGGATTAGCTGGACAGGAGATTTAGGTGGAATGTGGACGAATGATATGTGCATGGCTCGCTACATGGCTCGCTGGCTAGCGAGCCATGCGCCTCCCCCCGCATGCGAAGATTATGCGAGTCCCGCGCTACAAAATATGTTTAGGGTGCCTTAGAGCGGACCAGATCGCGATACTGAGCCGTCGCTTACCAACAGAAGTGGGCCCATCTTGACGGGCCCAATCGCCAATGCCATGTGCAAGGTGGAAAGTGGGACAGCCTTGCGTCGCGACCACTTCGAGACTAGGCCTGCGGACCTGGAAAACACACCACCGAGAGTGTGTTTGGGCTGGCTCGGCCGTTTTGTGTCGCCGGGCGCAATTCGCACCCGCATGCTGCAGCCGCAGGCTGCACCATGCACCTTCCGCACATGCCCTCGCTAGCCGACCGCCAGCGATGGCGATTTTTCATTCCTTTCTGCCTCCAGTCGCTGCCCACCCTCAGGCCTGCCATCTTGGCTCCCCTCTTCAATATCCGCAGCAACAAAAAGAAACAGCAATATCCTCCCTATTGTTCCCTTGACAATCTTCCCGAGGTTCCTAAGGGCCCCAGGGGCCCTTGCTCCCAATCGTGCATATTGCCTTCATAATAACGTCAAAATCGTCATGGCCTGCACCCAAGCTCATGGTGCTGCAATGGGTGTGCCATGGCTCTGCAATCAGTGCCATGCTTCTACAATCACTACCGAGTCATCTCCTCGTCTTGGCACCCAACGAATCGCTTCCATGAAATTCCCCTATGACGTATCCCCTGAATCTTGCTCTCTATTTTTTTTTTGCTCCACATTACATTGACCACAGAATGGATGCCTAAGCGAGTGATGGGTTCCAGAATAATAACTGCTGCCCGCTTGTTATTGCACATCGACAACTATTGCCTCTTGATTATAACTCATCTGCTGACCGCTGCAGCCGGCGTCGAATTATCCAACCACTTGCATTGAGAGCCCCCTCACGAGGTCAGCAGCGTTGTAGTCGCTCGAAATGTAAACCAATTGACCCGAATAGTTAATTCGTACCTAGTGCAATATTCGAGGAAACATGCCCTGGGGCATTGGTAGCTTCCCGCAATAACGCAATCTCGTACTCGGCAGCAATGGAAATACCCCACCAGCCAAGGCTCCATACACTTCCGGCCAATAGGGGCCCGTATTAGGGGTTGCACCAATTCTTGCTGTTTACATTGATATGAAATTCACCCTCAGGGGTCAACTTCTAGCAAAGGGCTTTGCAATGGCATCTATCCTACCTCGTTTTATTACTAACTTTAATAACATAGCAATGGATTTGTCAACAAAAATAGCGCAGTTCGAAGGCATTGTAATATCGTTCTAAATTTGATCTGAAATTGTCTAAAACAGGTAGCCGTTTATTGCCAGGCTTAGTCCAAGTACACCTTGTAGGTGGCAATTTCGAAAGCACCCAATTTGATGTCCACCGAATTGTCATGGACCTTCAATTTTTCACCAAACACACCGTCGTTCTCATCCTCCAACGCATTCGTCCGGAACACCCTGTCCACCTTGAGGAACTTGGGGTCAAACTTCAAGGTACCCTTTCCAACACCCCCTAAGGAGTCGTAGACTCTGAGGACCAAAGACTTTTGCTTGGACTTTGTCTTGTAAGCTTCGTACTGGTTCACATCGTGGTCGTTTTCACCCCTCTTGACGTGGGAAAGAATTAAGCCTGGATCAGCGTTAGTGAGCTGAACAGAGCTGAACAACGAAGAGCCCGAGCCAGAATAGAAGTCATCCAACTTATAGTTGAAGTTGTACGACAACTTGACTGTGTCTGAACCCAATGGACCAGCATGAGGGTACAACGCATACTCGAAATCATGTGCTCCCATGTCTGCCTCATCATCTGGAGCTTTAGCACTTCTCAACAACGACAATCTGATCAAGTTGCCGTGGATGGCACCTCCATACTTGCAATTGTTCAAAACAGATACACCGTAGTTGCTTTCACTCAAGTCCATGAACTTGTGGTGGGCAACTTCGAATTTCGCAACATCCCAACTGGTGTTGAAGTGGGTTGGTCTTTGAGTGATTCCGAATTGGGTCTCGTAGTTGGCCTGTTGAGCAGTGTAGATTGTAGTTGGGAATTGAACCTTCAAGAATTTGTAGGTTTCATGCCATTCAACATGGGTCTTGAACTTGACAAAGTTGTTCTGTGCGATATCCTTAGCGTTACTCAAACCTTGGATGGAGATTACCGTTTCAATATGCGACTCAGACGAAATCGAGTGCTTGACCAACAAAGAAGCTTCGAACTTGTTGTTCGACAAGATTTCAACTTTACCCTCATCCAAGAAGGAGAATTTATTCAAAGAATACAATTCGGTATCCCAAGCAGGGAAATTCAATGGCTCATCGTCGAACAAAACAAATTGATTACCTCCAACTTGTTTGGAGTTATTCTTTCTGGTCTGCTTGGTTGCGGTGGTGTCAATAACTTCTCTGTCATTAACAACATCATACAACGAGGTGATGATACCATTGTTGTTAATGGTGGCCCTAAGCAACTCATTAGTTAAGATAAAGGAACCATCCTTTTCTTGAACGGAAGCTGGGTAAGAAATAGAATCAATACCAACAAGTTCGGATTGGCCCTTGTTCGATAAAACTGAAACAAGTAACTTGTTGTCTTTTTGAACAACACAGTTGTTACGGTTCTCAAGAGCGTTGAATAATTCTGGTTGTTCTTTCGAGGAGATTTCCACAACTTCTTGCCTTTCCCATGGCAAGGTGTTGACGAATTGCAAGTCATTGGACTTGGTCTTAGAGTCACCGATGTGGTTCAAGGCCTTCTTAATCAATTGATTGGTTTTTCTCAAGTTCTCTGTCAACATAGGCAAGACCTCATCGTAATAAACCATACCGATACAACTTCCTGGAATGACGTCATGGAACTGGCACAAGCACAAATCTTCCCACAAAGCATTGATCTCCTTAGCTGGATATTTGTAGGAAGGCTCAGTAAGAGAGATCAAACCAGCAACCAATTCCAAATCGTGCAATTTGACTTCTCCAAATCTAACCAATTGCTTGGTCTTAGCTTGTGTGGTGTAAGTACCTCTGTGGAATTCCAAATAAATTTCACCAACCCAAGTAGGCAAATCAGTACCTTGGTTGGAGTTCTTCAAAATGTGATCGTAGAAGTCGTCGACGGTAGAATTCAAGTGCACGGAAGGAATGGCACCGGTGGTGTTAGCAAGACCTCTGCATCTTCTAATCTTCTCGATCATTTCTTCAGTTGGACCTCCTCCACCGTCACCGTGTCCGTACAAGAGCAATCCAGCTGGGACGTCTTCAAGATTCTTGTGTTGACGGCTGGATCTCACGACATCTCCGAAATGAGCAGCTGCAGTGTAAGTGTTAGCAGGGGGCATGTGCACCAAGACCTGGGATCCATCAAGAGATCTCCAGTTGAAGGTACTCAAGGGGAAACTGTTGATGTTGTTCCAGGACAATTTTTGGGTCAAGAAGCGGGAAATTCCCACGGCTTGACAAATTTGAGGAATTTGGGAAGAGTAGCCAAAGGTGTCAGGTAACCAGAAGATGTTGGAGTAGAATCCAAACTCATTGTACTGGAATCTCTGACCAAGCAAGAATTGTCTGATTAAGGACTCACCGTTGGGAAGGTTGGTGTCGTTCTCCACCCAGGAGCCTCCCACTGGGATGAACTGGTTGGTTGCGAATTTTTCCTTGACCTTCTCGTAAATTTCCGGGTGGTACTGCTTCAACCACTTGAATTGCTGCATTTGAGAGGCAACAAAGACGTAATCGGGGTACTGGTCGGCGATCTTGATCTGAGTCGTCCAGGATCTCACGATCTTTCTCTTGGTCTCGGCAAAGGGCCACTCCCAGGCGGTGTCAATGTGGCAATTTCCAACTGCGAACACATCGACACGTTTGTTTTTGGGATTGGCGTACTCATCAAAGACCTCTTCGGAGTCGACCTTGTCACCGAGAAGGGACGCTGCCAACTTTCTTCCCTCACTGATACTGTTGACATCATTAGGGTCGAACGCGTTCATGATCTGGTTGCAAATTTCACGGGCACGGTGCTTCTGCCAGTTGTCGCCCGGCAACTCTCTGGCAGCATCGCCCAAGATCCAGAAGTCCCAGAACAAGCGCCGGGCCTCGATGTTGGGCAACACCAAGTGGGCCCTGTTCAAGCGGAAGTAGCGGTTGGGGTCGGGGTGGCCGTCGTCGCCGTTTCCGAACATGCCGTTGCAAGCAACTTCGATGTAGAACTTTTGGCGGCCCGTCTTCAAGTAGGGTTCGGGGATCTTGAACAAGTTTCTGTCACCGCCACCGGTAAACGCCTGCAAGGGAAGGCCGTCGGCGTCGTAGATGAGCGCCTCAGAGTTCGAGTCCCAGTCGATCTCGACCCATTTCTCCTTGACCCAGTGTTCGGGAATGTCGATGTGGAACTTGACCCAGAACGTCTTCCACGAGGGGCCGAAGTTGTAGCCCAAGCCGATGTCGTCCCAGTTGATGGTGCTGAAATCAATCTCCTTGAAGAGGGGGCGCTGGGTCTTGCCATTGATGTCGGGAACACGCCACGACTTCAATCCCTGAAGCTCCACCCGCTCCTTGTCGTAGAACTTGGGGAGATTCAAACCAGGATACTGGCCACCGGTGCTGGTAAACTGGCGCAAACGCCCCTCAAATAGGTGTTGCACAGGTTTGAAGTTGGGCTGAAGGTTGTACCGTTCATATTCAGACGAATTGGACATTTGTGAAGAAGAAGAACGGAAACAGGGGGTTAAATATGGAGCAATTGGGCTATGGGGCTATGGGGCTAAATAGGGACGGAAGCTGGGGAAGCCCGGTGCAGGAGGTCATGTGTAGGGAGAATAGGGTGAAAAACGGGGGAGATTTAGAGCAGAGAGGACAGAGTTGAGGGTTTGTATGGGGATAGATTGTAGAATATGTATGTAAATATGGTCTATGTGGGTTGTGTAGTCATTGTGGTGAATTTCGGACCATTTTGGCTCGCTGCAACTGGAGATACCGCTGTTTCTAGTTTGTCGTGGTGGAGTTGGCGGTGAGAAAGCGCGGGGTCTGCAAACATGGAGAAAGTAGGGGTGGAAAATAGCGATAAGGTTCGACACAAACGAGGCCGATGTCGCAGAAAAGTTACAGAGCTAAAGAAACGTGGACACTGTGGCGGACCTTAGTGGTTACTCCCTATTGGGGAGCAGTTAGAGATAGACACAGAAACATGGGCTGGTGTGCAGTCCTTGGACACTCTGGTTAGGGCTCTGAAGTGTCTGAATATGGCAGTTCATCCCTTAGGCAGAGATCCGTAGCAAGACGAGAGCTAGATAGAAGTATGGAGAATGCAACATGGATCTATAGTGAAGAAGTAGAGAGAATAGAACAGGGATCTAGTGTGAAGTAGGGACAGGAAGTTCCATGGATCAAAAGATATGACTAGTCTAAAGCAGTGGATTCTTGAGCAGTCTGATCCGTAGCACATCAACTATATAATCTGGATGGAGTATTTTTCAATAGAGCCGTACGTGCCTCTAGCTTCGATTTGCTCGTTAAAACAATAGGAAGCGGCTTTACGGGGAAATAGTGAATTGAACTGGGAAACAGAGCCAAGAGGGAAACAGAGCCAAGAGCCAATTTGGATCTTCCCAGTATCAATGGATACTATTAAGAGCCCAATTGAGTAGATACTGTGGATGGAATTCGCTTGGTCAATAATAAAAAGCCGCCTAACGAGATCTTTCCATACATGGAAAGAAAGTTCAAATGAAGGTAATGGTTCTAAGGAATAACTTATTTGGATGATATATAGCTTAGATTCTTCTTCGTTATTCAATGCTTCTTTTTATCCAAATTTGGCAGACAGCTAAACATACAGGTTCTAAGATTCTATACCACCATTACTGGAACTTCTACACAGCATTTGAAGACTCGTACTATTAGGTGATAGTATTATATAGAATCGTACAGAACTTGTTCCATAGAGTCAACTTGTCCTAGTATCAATTGGATACTGGCATGTATAGGGGGTTAACAATTCCCATTCAAATCGGACAATCTCCGATAAAGCCATGGTGACAATAACGAGGAGTGAACCATGCAGTTGATAATTTGTAGTTCAACAAGGGAAATATAGAACAAGACCAATCAATTGACCAAGGGACAAATCCAAATTAATTGACAAAGAGACAGTTCGATCCAAAGCAATTGACCAAGGGACAGTTCGATCCAAAGCAATTGACCAAGGGACAGTTCGATCCAAAGCAATTGCTCAATCGGAACGAATACGTCCAATGCAATAACCAATGAACAAGAATGGAATTGGTTCAAATAGTCAATGAATCTAATACTTCACCACGGACGGTTTAGATTCAACGGCACGAGGAAACCTTAGACCACTACATCCACAACAGTCAATCATCAATAAATACTTCAAAAAGCATAGGTATATAGATCCTGACCATAGAGCCTTCATCATGTAGAACCAATTCATTTACAGCTTCTCATTCACGTCTTCTCTTACGCATCTTCTCATATACATCTTTCTCTTAGACCATTGAATCACCTTTATCTACACTTGTTAACTTATCATTTATTCCTAACATTTATTCCTATACTATAACCACCTGGGCTAAACGGTTGGCTGGATTCTAATCTCCTTGTCCTCCTCGATACTCAAGACGTGTTCGTTGGTGTGGAGTGCATCGGTGTGGATCTCAGGCAACTTGGCGGCAAAGCCCTTGATCAAAGAGAACTGCGAGGTGACACTGCCGCCCCACTTGCTGATCTGGCTCTCCACGGAAGACACGTCCTCAGCAGAGGCGGTCTCCTTGAAGGTGATGATGTAGGACTTGAGGGAAGACATGTGGACGGGACGGGGTTTGAGGAGGGAAAACTGCGAGAGTAGCAAAACAACCAGGACGACGGCGATGAGTGTATATAACACGGGCTTGTTGGACATGAAGAGGTGAAGGGCGCTCCTTCTTATAGTTTTATCAGGGGTAGGAAGGTGCATTTGCCACTGGGGCACCGCCGTCCCCATTGGGACGGCTGGGCCGCAAGGGGCAATGTTGCCTTTTTAGGCGAGGATTGCGTCCCGCAATCAACAATACTATCAAGACTTGGTAGGATAGATCCACAGTGTCTTCTCCACAGAACACACCAACTGGTTAATTGAGGACGATGGACAGAGCAGGCAGGCTCCTAGCTGGCGTACGCCGAAACTCCTTCTACTTGTATGCCACGCTCGTGGTGGCGTCCACCATCTACATGATGTACGCGGTGTCCAATGTGCCTCAGGTGCCCCCGCCACCGGGATCTGGGGCCAATGGAAGCAGGGCAAAAAAGGGGGCAAAGAAAGGAATAAAGAAAGAGAAAGAGCAAGGGGCAGAAGTTGAAGGACAGGGAAGCAGATCTGAACCCCTTGATCCTTTGGATTCGTGGTCCAGACGCCAATTGTACGGGTACTTGACATCCCGTGGTGTCTTTTTGGACGTAGGGCAGGCGTTGGACGTGGTGCGATTGCGCGCACGAGAGGTATACGAGGAGGAGAAGAGGCTAGAGGAGACAGAGGAGGAGCTAAGGCGAGAGGAGACAGAGGAGGAGGAGAGGCGACGGGAGGTGGCAGAAGAAGCGGCCATTGCCGCTGAAATTGAGGCCAGAAGGGCCCAGGATGCCTTCAGGACTTCGAGTAAGGCAGATGCATATATGGAATAGGTAGGTAGAAAGTGAGGCGAGGAAAGAGACAAATAGTAGGAACTTTGGTACTTGGCGCAGGGGAACATAGAGAAAGAGAGAGAGAGAGAGGTAGAGAGAGAATGAGGTAGAAAGAGAGATAGAGAAAGAGAGAGAAGTAGAGAGAGGTAGAGAGAGAATGAGGTAGAAATAGAGATAGAGAAAGAGAGAGAGGTAGATAGAGGTAGAGATAGAGAATGAGGTAGAGAGAGGTAGAGAAAGAGAAAGAAATGTAGAGAGAGGTAGAGATAGAGAATGAGATAGAGATAGATAAAGAGATAGAGGTAGATAAAGAGATAGAGATAGAGGCAGAGATAGAGATAGAGGCAGAGATTGAGGTAGACATAGACTCACAGATAGGACACAGTGATATGACAAGGCTACAGAAGTGCCTCCTGCTTAAGGGCCTCTGTAATGCTAGGGAGAGTATTTTCTAGAGCCGCACTGACTGGATCACTATTTCAGCCAGCACGGCTGCAACCAGCACCTCGGACTCTAGCCAGCACAAGATCACAGTACATGCTGTACATGCTGTACAAGCTGCACAAGCTGCACAAGCTGCACAAGCTGCACAAGCTGCACAAGCTGCACCTCTATGCACCTCTCCATGATCCCACACCTCCACTCCACAGTTCCTCCTCCACAACCCACAATTCCAACTGTCTCTTTAACTACTGTGGCCATCAAGGTGCGCGAGCAATTTTTCGACCTCAGTGGTATTTTATTTTGCTCTGGACATATATATACCCCGGATTCCCACCATACAGAGCGGCCTGCTCTTCTCACTCTCCACAACTTTGGTCTTCTGCAATGAGGTGAATCAGTTCTAATTGTCCCATTCTCGTCCCACTGTGAAACGGCCATTGTGCTACTGACACGCACTGACTGTGGGCCTATCACATTATTTCGACACAGTTCTCACTCTCACTCGCCGGTCCGGCCCTGTACTGGCCCAATTGGGATGCACCAAATGAAGCGACAAGATTCAATGTGGATCAATCTACCACCAATGTGGTAGGTGATTGTGTCTGATTCTACTTCCTGGATACAGCCACCTCCACTTCCACATCCACCTCCACTTCCACTGACTGCTCCGTTTGCTCTAACAGGTGATTACCCGGTCTTCAACTTGCCTAGACCCCACAGCAATTGCTCAGCATGCTTTGCAATGCACGTGATGCCAGGATTGTGGGACTTCAATTGCTTATAAACGGCACTTTCCCCGACCCTGAGTGCACTATTCTTTCTGTTCAAAATGGTTAAAGCAGGTACGTACGGTGAAAAAGGAGACTTGCACAGAATAAGGAGGGTCTGGCGACCCTAAGGATGGATCTACTGGTGATCAATGGCTCCAGCCACAGCCTAGCTTTCGAACCCCGTTTTCTGCAGTAAAAACGGTGGCAATTGAGCCAATACATCCCATCAAGCCATGCAATTGCTCCAATGCATTGTTCCTGAACTATACTAACGTCCAGTTGCTGTCTTAAGAGGCGATTCTAAGGTTTCCGGCATTGTCCACTTCACCCAAGAAAAGGAGTCGGACCCCACCACCATCACCTGGGAAATCTCCGGTAACGACCCCAACGCCTTGAGAGGCTTCCACATCCACACCTTCGGTGACAACACCAACGGATGCACCTCTGCCGGTCCCCACTTCAACCCCTTCTCCAAGGAGCACGGTGCCCCAGAAGACGACAACAGACACGTTGGTGACTTGGGTAACATCACCACTGACTCCCACGGTGTTGCCAAGGGCACCAAGCAGGACATCTTGGTCAAGTTGATTGGCGCCAACTCCATTCTCGGCAGAACCGTCGTTGTCCATGAGGGCACTGACGACTATGGCCAGGGTGGTTTCGAGGACTCCAAGATCACCGGCCACGCCGGTGCCAGACCTGCCTGTGGTGTCATTGGTCTTACCCAATAATCGGATCCTATTAGGAATATGACGATATTACGAGAAAATGTAGAGATTGAAAGTAGTGAAACACAAAGAGCTAGTAAATGATTGGAGAACTAGTGAACAATTGCAAAGCTAGTGAAATATTACAGAACTAGTGAAAAATTGGAGAGCTAGTGAAAAATTGCAAAACTAGTGAATAATTACAAAACTAGTGAATAATTGGAGAGCTGGCGAGTAATGAGTCCAGCTTATCATAGATGCATTCACCTTCAAATCTGAAAATCCTGGGGTAAATGCAATTTGTTGGGATTGAGTCAACTGGATAGACCCTTTCATAATACTTGTTCTTCGTAGGGAAATCGCTTAATGTGATCCGAATTTAAGGAAACAAGTAATTTTAACTCAACACTCGATATCGATGAGCTGGACAATACTCAAATGATTACTCCGTAGAGACTTAGGAGAATAATTCCCATAGTGAAATTTCAATCTTCGGGTGAAAGACATTTTTGAACTAATGGGGCAACGTCTTAAATGATCTGAATTTGGCTGAACTAGTCAATTGCAGAATTCTCTGTACGATTATCTTTCACCTAGATCTATTAATGATTCAAGAACCATTCAAATGGAGGGCAAGGCATCAATGCACCTATGATGAAGAAGGAGTGAAAATATGAGTGGAAGTCAGGTAATTAGAACAATAAAAGGATATTCACATTCTGAATTACAGTAGCAGTTGCAAGTTCCTTCTTATTCCCAATGTAACTACCAAGTGATATATTAGTGCCAGTAGGTCTCTACTTTCCTGATAGTATGTATTTCTTATGTCTATTCCACTTACCTACATCGCTTTTATAGAAACTCTTGGAGAATCACTAATAAACTCACTCCATCCTCGTAAATTCAATAATCTTAATCAATCATCTCACCATTATCTTTTACGAGGCTGCAATTAAATCCTTTGATCCAATCTATTGATTATATGCGTGGAGTTAACTGCGCATTTGACATATTTGACATATTGCAAGAATTTTGACACTTTCCTCATAGGGAAGAGGTTGCAACAGTGACTTCAGGTACTTGGTCCAGTAACCGGTCAATACTGCAACATCGAGGAAATCCATCTTCTAGGACGAGAACCCTACTTCTCAACGTGCCGGCCTTTATCCGACTTCCGAAGCTCATCTCATGCTAATTCGGTTCCACGTGGAGAACAATAAACACCCACGTTGAATCGAGGATTCAGATCCCGCAAAGGCCGCCTTCCACGCGGCCCCTGGCATTAACGGCAGGCCCTTCCTAATCTGGCCGGTTTACTTCCCAATTGTACACTTTGTGCCCCAATAACAACACACGGCCCCCAATTTGTGGAGGGGTCTCACCTTCTTGGGCCCCAAAAAGTCTAATCGGTATCTTACTTTCAGACTTGATGCCGCACCAGATTATCACAGAGGTCCACATGTCGGGTAAAGTTGATATATAAAGGCGCCGTTCCCTGTCTTTTGCAGTATCTTTAATCCCAACTCACTCCAGTCTCTAAGATGTTCAAGGTTTTGCTTTCTCTTGCGTGTGCTCTTGTTGCAGCCAGAGCAGACACCGCTGTTTCTGGCACCGTTCTGCAAGACTGTACCACCTACACCACCACCGAGACGTCCACGTATACTACTGAGTACTACGTGGTGAACAACGTGCCAGCATCGCAGGCAGACTCGGTTCACGAGTTCCCCGTTGATAGTTGCAGTGCTTTCTTCAACAGTCCCTACGACTCGTTCTCGTGCCAGAACACCACGGCCATTCCCGACGAGTACTCCTGCTGCTTCGAGAACTACGGCGTGTTGATGCAGACGCAGTTCTGGGACTTTGACGAGAACTTGTTGGCAGCTGCCAAGTCGAACAATTCTGCCACCATTCAAGCTGCGCTTGCCAATGCCTCCACCATTGCCGTGGGCCCTGCTGCCAAGTCCTTCACCATCCACGGCTTGTGGAGTGACGTCTGCGACGGCAGCTACAAGCAGAACTGCAACCCTTCATTGGAAGTGGGCACCAATGAAGACATTTCCAAGATCATCGTGGACCAGTTTGGCGAGAAAGAGCTCTACGACTACATGATCAACTTCTGGGTCAACAACGACAAGTCCAACGTGCCAAACGGTGGCTCCATCTCGTTGTGGGAGCACGAGTACAACAAGCACGGCACCTGTATGAACACCTTGGACCCCAAGTGTTTCACTGGCACCTACACCCGTCACGAGAACACTGTCAACTTCTACAAGAAGGTGGTGGAATTGTTCAAGAACCTTCCTACCTACGACTTCCTTGCCCAGGCCGGCATTGAGCCTTCCCTTACCAAGCAGTACAAGTTGACCGATGTCCAGGCTGCTTTGGCCAAGAGCCACTCTGACAAGCAGGTTTACGTGGGATGTCTCAATGGCTCCATTGACGAGATCTGGTACTACCACAGTCTTCACGGCAGTGTGTTGACGGGAGACTACAAGCCAGCCGACAGTCTCACCAAGTCGTCTTGTCCAGACTGGGTGTGGTACATTCCCAAGACCCAGCCATAATTAATTAGACCTAATATAGATCCCAGTTCATACTGAATAATGTATAAAACAATACTTCAAGGTAGAAATTGAAAGACTATGCGACTAGTTTCAATGCATAGAATTGACAAGAAACGAGTATATAGGACTAGTAACGCATAGAAATTGATAAGACTATATGCGACTAGGTTCAATGCATAGAATTGACAAGAAACGAGTATATAGGACTAGTAACGCAAAGAAATTGATAAGGCTATATATGCGACTAGGTTCAATGCATAGAAATTGGCCAGACAAGACTACCAAGTGGCAAGACTCTTCAATTGTTAGGATAAGACTAGAATTAACTAGTTTCAATACATAGAAAATTAACAAGTACATCAATGACTAGTTGAGTGCTATTAGTCCCAACCTCTCATCACTCTCTTTTTCACCCATTCTAACTACACTGTGCATCAGACCTTGCAATGTAGCTTACTGCCACTGTATTACACACTCCGCTCTGAATATGACCTTGGTCCAATGTAGGTTACTGCCACTGCATTCCACACTACAACTCATTCCTTCATCTTGCACTAGGATCACCTATTGCACACAGTCTATGTTTATTCCATGGCTCCTAATACATAGCTCTTAATGCTGGCGATGCAGTGCTGGCTTCTAATAACGCAGGTAATTACTCTCGGGATTGTTCCCGAGCCAGCTTTGTGCATTGCATCATCCAAGTACGAGACAATAGAGATGATCCACGGCACTAACAGTGGGGTCCAAAGATGACGAGCACCGGCACCACCAGTGCCCCACTTGAAGCATCTCTCGTTGAACCACAGTAATAGCACTATACTGTTACCTAGAGTACTCTAGTGCGTGGAGCCGTGCGGAAGGTATTTCCGAAATGCCAGCATAAACCTTCATCTCTTCCCTGTTTGAGCCTACATTTGTACATTCTGCACATGTCGAGCAGGAGATGCACGGACATCTCGGCGAATGCCTGCCAGATCAGTGCTAATTGGGTCCATTGATCTCATCGTCGGAATTGTCGCGGAACTGTGTGGTTTTGCGCAACAACGGCCGCACCAAGCCCGGACCAGGACACGTAGAGAGAGATAAAGATAGAGAAAGAGATATAGATAGAGGGGAGTGAAGAGTCATAGTGTGAAGTATGTGTATATATGGATGGTATTACCAGTATCAGTGACCATTAACCTCAGTAGATGGAGATACTCCAAATATGGTGGATATTTTCTGAGTAGCCTCCCATGAGAGCTCTCTAGTTCTCGCTACTCCTCGCACTGGCAGAACAAACTGTCTAGAATTAATACAGTCAGAGTAGTCAGCCAATGACAGCATAAAAGTACTATGGAAGCATTGTAGATATGAACATACCCCACCCCTCCAATCTTCAACCACATTTCTCTTTCCTTCCTTTCTCTTTCCTTTTCCTTTTCCTTTCCCTTTCTCTTTCTCTTCCTGTCTTTCCCCATTCCTGTCTCCCCAGTCGCGACTCTCTTCCAGCTACTCCGCCTACTTCACTCCTTCTTCTTCTTGGTCTCCTCTCCACACCACCTCCGCCTACGGCGATCCTTAGCCTGTTCGCTCCCTGTACCATCATCCTCCCTAGTGCTTCAGGTGCGTTGTCTGTTTGCCGTCCGTTGCACTGCCGGCTCTCTCTAAACTGCCCCCTTCCTACCCAGCAGTCCCAAGCATAGCCCCCTGTCATCCCATTTCTACCGAGCCAATCCTCGAGTTAGCCCCCCAGCATGTCGGACGCGTCCCAATCATTACCCGTCCCCAATTCTACGCCGGCCACCCGCCGAAAAAGAGGCCTTTCCCTCCGATCACAGCTCTTCAACAAGACGCTCTTAAGCCAGGTGCTCGACCTGACGGGCCAAAGCGCTTCCAATGCACCGGAAACAGATGACAGCACCCCGTCGTCCTCCAGAAATCCCAGCAGAGCCGGCTCCCGCCGCAATACGTTGTCGTTGACGCCGGAAGTGCCCTCTGCTCCCATCGAACTACAGCCCATAACATCGCCAGCGCCTCCACCACCGCAGATCCACATCCAACACGCCCCCGATGACGACCAACCACAACACATCAAGTCGTACGAGCCCTACAACGTTCTCAATTCCAACCTCAGCCGCTCAACCACCCATTTAACCACTACGTCCTCAACCAATGACGCAGCCTCCCTCATCTCCAAGCGTGAACGTGCCGCCTACAAGCGCTTCAACACCTCCAACCACTTTGTCCGCACGTTGAAGGAGCTCTCCAACCGCATCATGGGCAACAAGGCGCTTCCTCCCACCGAGGCCGGCAGAGTGATCCCATTTTCCACCAACCTCCGAGAAGTCAACCAGTACTTCCAGGAGCCGTACTACGACGTGCCCCGAAAGGTGTTGATCGACGAGCGCACCAGCGGCCCCTACATCAACAACTCCATCATCTCGTCCAAATACACCTACTACTCGTTTCTCCCCAAACAGTTGAAGGCCCAGTTCTCCAAGATCGCCAACTGCTACTTCTTGGTCATCGCTATCATGCAGATGATCCCGGGCTGGTCCACCACAGGCCACTACACCACAATCATCCCGTTGCTCATCTTCATGTCCATTTCCATCGCCAGAGAAGGTTTTGATGATTTGAAGAGACACAGTCACGACAAGGAAGAAAACAACAAGAAGACCAGAATCGTCCAGGAAGACGAGGACTTCAACACCTACGACATCCACTCCATTTCCACCGTCGTCACCGAGACCCTCTCGTTTTCTGGAGCCAGCTACCTCGACTCCAACGACTCCGACACAGACCCCAAACTAGCATTGCCCAGCGCCTCAGCCAACTCCTCGCTCTCCGACATCGATGACAGCAATTTCACCAACAAGAAGTTGATGCAGCGGTACAACTTGAAGGAGTATCCCAAAAGATGGAGCGAGCTCAAGGTCGGCGATGTGGTGAAAATTCACGAAAACGAGTGGATTCCCGCAGATATAATCGTTTTGGCCTCTAGCAACCACGAATCCCAAGAGGCGTTCGTGGAAACCATGGCACTCGACGGAGAAACCAATTTGAAGCCAAAAGTGCCCCATCCTGAAATTTCCAAGAGAGTAAGCACAGTTCCTGGCCTCAAATCAACTAAATTATTATTCACCGTGGAAGACCCAAATATTGATCTCTACAATTTCGAGGGGTCTTTCCAAGTCGATGGGGAATCGTACGGCCTCGGTCCCGATAACATCATCTACAGAGGCAGTATTCTCAGAAACACCAGTTCGATTTTGGGCTTGGTTGTGTTCACCGGGGAAGAAACCAAGAGCAGAATGAACAACTTGAAAAACCCTAGAACCAAGGCTCCGAAATTGCAGAAAAACATCAATTACATCGTCATATTCATGGTTTTCGTTGTGATTGCGTTATCTGCATTTTCGACTATGGCCCAAAGACTCGAATATTTCAGCAATAAAGATAAGGCATGGTATTTATATGGCGAAGATGCTGGTGTTGCTGCAACATTAATGGGATTTATCATCATGTACAACACCTTGATTCCCCTCTCCCTTTACGTCACCATGGAAATCATCAAGGTAATGCAACTATGCTTTCTTCAATTTGATATCGACATGTATCACGTTGAATCAAACACTCCCGCTGATGCCAAAACGGCCACAATTTTAGAGGAATTGGGCCAAGTTGGATATATTTTCAGTGACAAGACAGGTACTTTGACCGATAACTTGATGATTTTCAGAAAGTTCAGTGTTTGTGGTGTCAGTTGGATACATGATTTGGATATTATTCTGAATGAAAGGGAGAATCCAAATAGTCAGTCCTTTGTTCCTTTGAAACCAATGCGCACAATCACAGCCCATGGCACGAGTACTCCTAGAAACAGCTCTGATATAAGGGCAAGTTTGGATAGTGGAAGAAAGAGTTTATCTTCAATTGTTCGTGCAAGTCTTGAAATTTCCAGATTACAGTCAAATACTACTTGGAAGTCTACTGCTCAGCCAACTAAAGTTCAAGACTCAGCAAGCTCATTACAATTATTGAAACACATTCAAACGCACCCTCAAACCCTTTTTGCAAAAAAGGCCAAGTTCTTTCTTATGAGTATTGCCTTGTGCAATAGTTGTTTGCCACGGAAGAAATCCAAATCATCTTCAAGGACTTCAATGGATTCCTCGTTTTCGTTGACAGAAGAACACACTCAAGATGAAGACGAAAACATAGAGTACCAAGCAGCATCTCCAGATGAACTTGCATTGGTCCAAGCAGCTAAAGATTTGGGATTTGTGGTTTATGACAGATTGCACAATATCTTGACCATCAAAACCTACCCAAATGGGTTTGACGATGAACCCAAACTTGAGAAGTATGAGGTGTTGGATGTAATAGAATTTTCTTCATCCAGAAAGAGAATGTCCGTGATCGTTAAATTTCCTGATAACAGAATTTGTCTTGTTTGCAAAGGTGCCGATAATATTATTTTGGAGAAATTGAAGAATCACGAACTCGCTAAGGCAAAAGCAAAGGAAATCTCCTTAAATTCTGCTGATAGGAAGACTATGGAAGCCGAGGTGGTCTTGCAGTCTAGATTATCTCAAGATTTACAAACCAGGAAATCTATGAGCTCAATTCGCCAGAGCATTGGCCAGGTTCCAAATATTGCTCGTATTGGCTCAATAGATAATGCATTGCTGGGCAGAGAAGACACAGAACTTGCCAGTATTGCTTCTAAAGCAAGAAAATCTTTGCATATTCAACAAGCCAAAAGATACAGTTTGGATTCTAATGCATATGAAAACATTGAATCTGATTCAACCTCAATTTCAAATGCACCAAAGAAAGTTAGTCTCATTCCCAATGATAAGTTGTTGGTTAACGAAGAATTCTTAATTGAAAAGACTTTGGAACATGTGGAAGAATTTTCT
Source organism: Suhomyces panamericanus (assembly GCA_030582475.1). Classification (NCBI taxonomy): domain Eukaryota; kingdom Fungi; phylum Ascomycota; class Pichiomycetes; order Serinales; family Debaryomycetaceae; genus Suhomyces; species Suhomyces panamericanus. The sequence goes on from JAKTXI010000045.1 coordinate 72,933, forward strand.
ACAGAAGGTTTGAGAACTTTGATGTATGCATTCAAATGGCTTGACAAATCCGAATACGAGAAATGGTCCAAAGAGTACCAGGAGGCCAAGACCTCATTAACAGACAGAGCCAAAAAGGTTGAACTGGTTGGTGGAGTGATTGAAGGTAACTTTGAGCTTGTAGGTGCTACAGCCATCGAAGACAAGCTACAAGATGGTGTGAGTGAAGCCATTGAAAAGTTAAGACGTGCCGGTATTAAGATGTGGATGCTTACTGGTGACAAGAGAGAAACCGCTATTAATATTGGCTATTCTTGTCGTTTAATCAAAGATTACTCTACAGTCGTGGTGCTCTCAAATGATGAGCCTTCTGATGTTTTGATGGATCGGATAACTTCTACAAGTCAAGAAATACAAGCAGGAAGGGTAGCACATTGTGTCTTGGTCATTGATGGTGCAACTTTAGCAGATTTCGAAGGTGATCCAACGTTGTTGAGTGTCTTCTTGGATTTATGTGTCCAAGTTGATTCCACAATTTGTTGCAGAGCAACCCCTTCGCAAAAGGCAAGTATGGTTAGTGCTGTTAGAAAGTTGAAGAAGAAATCAGTGACTTTGGCCATTGGAGATGGTGCAAACGATATTGCCATGATCCAAAGTGCCGACATTGGTGTTGGTATTACAGGAAAAGAAGGACATCAAGCAGCCAGATCTGCCGATTATGCAATAGCACAATTCAGATTTCTTCTTAAATTGCTTCTTGTCAATGGAAGATACAACTACATTAGGACGTCCAAGTTTGTGTTGTGCACTTTCTACAAGGAATTGCTCTTTTACTTGACACAAGCTATCTATCAAAGGAACACGTTGTTCTCGGGTTCTTCGATGTACGAGAGTTGGTCGTTATCTATGTTCAACACCTTGTTCACTTCGTTACCAGTATTATGCGTTGGTATGTTTGATAGAGACTTGAAGGCATCCACATTGTTGGCAGTTCCTGAATTGTACAACAAGGGCAGATTATACAGAGCTTTCAATTTGCGAATTTTCATAGGCTGGATGATTTTGGCCGCATTTCAATCAGTTGGGTTAACGTTTTTGTCATTCCAAATTTGGGGAGAGTCTGCTTTACGCGATAATTCAACGTTACCTTTGGGTACAATGACTTTCGCCGTCTTAACGATTCTCATTAATGCTAAGTGTGAATTCATTGAATTGCAAAATCGTCAATGGTTTGCATTTGCTGCATTTATCATTTCCGTTGGAGGATATTGCCTTTGGAATGTTTTGATTATGTTCTTGTATCGGAGCAAAGAAGCTACTATTTTCTATGTTTCTTATGGATTATTGGAATGGGGCAAAGACCAAACATGGTGGGCCTCTGTACTTGGATTGACAACATTGGCCATTTTGTTCGACATTGTCATCAAATTATTCAAGTTCATGATCAAACCCAACGACGATGAGATTTTCAGAGTTTTCGAGAAGGACATTGAAATGAGAAGGTTATTCGAGACAAATTCATATGCTGAGCTCCACCAAGGATGGACATTTGAAAAGGAACCATCTACCTTTAGAACAACTGCTGTTAAATGGTTCAATAAGGCCACCACCTCCGTGGGAATTTCCAAGGATATTGATGTTCCCAAGATCGTTGAGGCCAACCTCCATCTTGACGTTCAAAGTGCTAGCAACAGAAAGAGAGCAGGAACCAATACAACTCCTTATGAGCTTCCACCCAGTGGAGAGGGCGAAGTTGTCTCTAGTAATAAAGCAGAGCCTTCTGAAACAGATGAATATGAAATATTACCTAGTGGAAAGGTTGTCAAGGTCAAGATGAGAAGCACCTCATGGAATTTCAACAAAATGTTGAACCGGAGAACTAAATCGCAAGATTTAAGTGACGAAGAGATCGATGCTATCATTGACGAGAGATTGACAAACTTACGGAGAGAAGAAGAAGGGACTACTACCCCAAATTAAAGTACTTGCATTATTTATTTATACGTGGCAATTCTGTCAATTCTAGCATAATATTATTTTAGACTCATGTAGAAAGACGAGAATTGAGCTATAAATCAAGCTTTTTCTTGTTAAAATTATTGAGATCGTGCTCTAAATTCACACAGATACTCCTCAAGTTCTTGGACTTTGAGTTGTTGGCCAACCAGGCTTCGAATGCTTTTCTGCACTGTCTTAAATCTTCCACCAATGGTTCTTTATTGCGGTGGTGGTATGGGTTCAACAATAATTCAAAAAGTGGAATCCACAACTCCAATTGCCAATATCTTCTTAAGTTGGACTCAAGCTTTACCCGTCCATTTTCTTGTTTAACCTTGATGTAGTCTCCGAATAACAATGTGTGAATTATACCTGCCAATCCATAATAATCTGCCTCGTATGACCATGGCTTGTGATCTTTCATTTGAGGACAATCTTGCTCATCTGGGGTCCAATTGCACAAAAATTGGGTATTATTGGGGAAAAGTGTCAAGTCTAATGATCTTCCAAAGTCAATGAGCGTCAAGCTCTTCTTTAGCCAATTACTGGAAGGATGTGTGTTGTAACTTTCTGTCAACGACTCGGATTCTTCGAATCTGATCATGCAATTGTCGGCCTTCAAATCTCCATGGAGAATGCCAATGTTGTGCAAAGCTTCCACTGCCTTTAACAATTCAATTGTCAATAGGATGCACAAAACCTCTTCTATCGCTTTACCTGAATTCTTGTAGTGGTTGACGACATCCAAAATGGTTCCTTGAGAGCAAAAGCCCATGACCAAGTAACTTTCATCCTGGAAGTGGTATAAAAGTTCAGGCTTGACAATCAACGAGGAAATCGACCTATCTTTTCCGAGAAGTCGACGGTTGATTTGATTGAGAATGTAAAATTCCCATTTTGATGCAGGTGATTCGATTTTCAATGCCTTGAGTTTCCCAGTACTTGCTGTTTCTATAAGATAGACATACCCATAGCCCCCCTTTCCAAGTTCATGTCTTAAGCAATAAATTTCATTGCCAAAAAAATCTAACATAGCACTTTGGGACCCTTTGTATATGCTCTTAGAGTGTTTGTGTGTGATATCACGGTATGCCTGCATTTTGGAAATAAACTCACTAGATTCATTGTAACCTGGGTATACTGATAGTGGAATAGATAATGACGAGAGGAGATGATCTCTCATGTCAAAATCAACGGCATTTACCACCTGTGGAAAATTATTCAAAGAAGGCTGAGTCACAAAGGGTGAACTGTGGTTGCTTTCCTTATCAGTTGGAGGCGTTTCGATCGGTTGTAATGGGAGTTGCAAATCATGCTTGGAATTCATTTGAATTGTTTCAGTAACAAAGCCGTCGAAATTTGCAGTCGTGGTATCTTCTTTCACTTCTTCGTCATCAGAATTAATTTCATGAACTGCATCATTGAAGAGATTTATCACGTCGTTTGTTGCCATTCTGGAGAACATTGTGATAGTGGGAGATGGGGGTCTATCATGTCTTAACGTGGCGGTGTCCTCGTCTCTCAAAGGAACCATAGCAGTAATAGTTAAATTCTCGTTTTTCATGAAGTTGTCAGTCGATGGCCTCATTCTATTCTTTGCATGTTTTAGTCTGCTGAGAGCTAAGATCTCCTCGAAACAATACTCTATATCCTTCCTGGGATTCAAAAGATCCATGTTGAAATATGCTTTTTCTGTACGCTTACCGGGTACTTTTATTATGGTGTGGACGGTGCCATCCGATGCAAGTTGTGTTTGTTGTGATGCTTGTGGTTGTTCTGGGGCTGCATCATCTCTGTAGACTTGAAATTTCGCAGAAGAGCCCGATGAGGAGCTTTGGCGTTCAATGGGGATTTTCTGCTTCAAAATTTCGCCTGACCATGGCGTTGCCTGGATTGTGTTTTCCTTTATGCGTGATTTAATGGTTCCTAGTGCCGGTTGCTCGTTGGAGTTGTTGAAAATGGAGTGGAATACGCTCTGAGGGGAGTCGTTGGCGTCTTTAAAGATCTCCAATTTGGGCTTTTTCCTCGAAGATCCTTCGGGCGTGCCTGGGGACGAGATCTCGTCGCCTCTTTTCAATGCTAGGGCATTTCTATGACCTGGAGTGGACTCTTCGGAAGAGGGGCGTACTGCCATGCGTTGTTTGAATCGCTGGAAGGTGCGTTCGAGACGTTTGTAGGGATGGGCGTTCTTGCTGAGTCCGAACTCGTAGATGTGGGCAGCGTCGTCGGTCTTGCCATTGATTTCCAAGTAGTTGGCGAACTCCTCGTAGTATACTGCCAACTGGCTGCCTATGTCCTTTCTGGCCAAGTAGATGAAGATGTCACGCGGCGAGTCGGAATAGTTGGTGTATTCGAGCCACACCTTGAGATATCGGGGGTCGTTCTTGTAGTGGGCCACGTCACGGAAGCACGAGGTGCATCTTTCGAGGAGAGTCAACAAGCCACTCTCGCTGTTATTGCCTTGGGGGTAGTTGTTGTGGGTCCACAGGATGTAGTCGACGTAGGTCTGGAGTGGATCGTCGGATTCGTCGCCATTCTTGAGTTCTTCTTCAAAGGTATCGCGTTCTTTACGTAGTTGGTCTTTGTAGGATGCGGAAGTGGAGATCGAAGACTTGATGGAATGGGCCAATTTCGAGGCCGAGCGACCACCAGAAAGCGGGACGATGTTTTCCTTGTGGTGCTCGAGGAGCGAGGCGTCGGTTCCGCTTCGCAACATCGACGGAGAGCAAGGAGGGCCGTAGTTCTGGGAAACTGGAGAAAGTGAAATAAACAAAAACAGAAGATGTCAACATGTCGCGATGTCGCAGCAACACCGCGACGCGCGTGTGTGCAGGACACAGTCCTTGCTAAAGAACAGCGACATTACAACAACTCTTTATCCACCTCCACAACATCCATGTTAACGTGGATCCCCCTCCTTTTTCTGGCGGCTACAGCCGCCGCTGCCTCGGGCGCCTACAACGAGACGCTTTTCCTAAAACCCTTGCCACAAAACGACTTGTTGGCGTCGTTCCAGTTCCACATCGAGTCTCAACCCATTGATCTTGCCTACTATGACGAAGTCAACAAGACCGGCCACACCAACCACTACAGCTACTTTCCACGGTCGTTAGGACCCATCATGGAGTCCACCAATATCCGTGAGTTGCATCTCCGCTTCACCCAGGGCTGGTGGGACTCGGGAACCTGGGGTCTGCTTCCTCTTGAAGGCCACTCCAGTGGCGGCACTGGAGTGGAAATGTGGGCAGTGATCGAGGCACCTTCGGCTGAAGTGGCCCGCAAGAACTGGTTCAAGTTGGCCAAGACGCTTTCCGGCTTCTTCTGCGCTTCGTTGAACTTCATTGATGACTCCATCACCACGTTTCCAAGACACGCTGCTGGCCGTTCTGGGGCCGTGGTGCTGAATCCCGCCAACCAGGCGTTCTTGATCCGCGCCGCCTTGCCCAGCGAGCCCATTTGCACCGAAAACCTTACGCCGTTCTTGAAATTGTTGCCCACCAGAGGCAAGGCCGGCATTTCGTCCCTTTTGGATGGCCACAAGGTGTTCGACTCCTTGTGGCACGGCATGTCCATCGACATCACCACCGAGTGCTCCGCGTCGCAGTGCCACCTCAACATGGACCAGTCCATCAACGCCATCGTGGATATTACTCGTTCCATCAGAAAGAAGGAAGAAGGCGGCATCTCCAAGCCCACACCCGGCGACAAGTTGCGTTGTGACGACACCAAGACGTTCAACATCTGGCAATGTTTTCCCCTCGATGACCCCACCAACCTCAAGTGGAGCTTGAACACTATTTATGGCAGATCCATCAATGGCCCTGCCTTTACTGATAAGCCGGAGTCTTCCAAGGTGGAGATCGAGGTCGACCCCAACCATTGGGACGTGGAGGTCGAATTGGACGACAGCGACAAGATCCTCTCGTGGAAGGTCTCGGGGTTCAAGAAGAACATCATCACCGAATTCCTCAAAGAATCAGGACTCCAAGACTTCGTGTTTTCCACCACCGACAGTACCCACACCGCTCCAATTAAGCAGGCCCCAGTCTTGGCGTCTCGTTCATTCACCGGCTATTCGTTGGACAAAGGCGGTTTCCGTACCGTTCTCACCAACCCATCGGAATCAGAACCAGTGGAGCTCAACTACTTCGAAACCTTGCCCTGGTACATGGGATTGTACCTCAATACCTTGCAATTGAAGCTCCAGACTTCGGAGGGCTTGGTGGACGTGGAGGACCAGAGCAAGTACATCAAGAGTCGGTTTTTCCAGCCAGCCATTGACAGAAAGAGACCCTCGCATTTGGAGTTCAGAATGTCCATTCCTCCTCAACTGTCGTTGGTCATGACCTACCAGTTCGACAAGTCTTTGTTGTTCTACCATGAGTATCCTCCGGATGCAAACCACGGCTTTGCCATTGAGCCTGCTGTGATCTCGGTGTTGAACAGTGCCGACGAAGAAGTCTACGAATTGCGTACCACCAGTCTTTTGTTGACACTTCCCACTCCAGATTTCTCAATGCCATACAATGTCATTATTTTAACATGTACGGTGATGTCGTTGACGTTTGGAACAGTGTTCAACTTGTTGACCAAGAAGGTGATCACCGAGGCCGAGCTCGAGAAAATCACAGAGCAGAGCAGGGCCAAGCAGATCATCACCAAAATACAGAGATCCGTTGGGTTGATCAAGCAGAAGCTTGGAAGATAGCTCTAAATACAATTATAGATATTCTAATGATGACTATTCTAAACAAGCGAATTGCACAAATGGGCCAGATTTTGTCGAGTGTAATGGAAATGAAATCTTTCCTGTATAAGCCAAACTCTTTAGAGGGGGCCTCCAAGGATATCTGAAGCACTTTCATGTGTGGTTCTTATTTGAGACGAGACTAATTAATTACAGAACAATTAATTTGCAAAAGCTCTTCAGAGGGGTCTTAGATGACCTGAATAGACCACCGAAGTATCTCTTTTATATGTATACTAGATCAATTCCTGGCCATTAATTAGTAGGGTCTTGAGTAATTCAAAGTGGCTACCAAAGTATCTTTCCTAATAAAGACAAGTCAATTCCTATCAATCTTATTAATCCACTTGCTTCAACTCAAAAAGGGTCTTCATATGGATCTTCTTCATCATAATCATCGTCCTTCTCGTACTCGTACACAATTGCTCCACCTGCAGATCCAAGAGCCTCTTGTGCTTCCATAAACGGAAGCTCCACCTGTTCTCTTGCCAATTTCTGCTTGGAACTGGTGGTCAAATTGAAGGTGGTCAAGTCCTTCAAGAGCGATTCGTCCTCGGTATTAACTTGAACGTCATTCTTCTTGACCACCTCGAATTCGTGGGTGGTAGAATCAAAAGTGAATGCATAAACCAAAGAACGTCCAGACTTTCTTTTATTGGTCAAATCCACTCTAAATTTGGTGTCGTTGAGTCCGCAACGGATAGGAAAGTCCAATTTGTCCATCTTGGCCTCCAAGGACTCCTCGTCAATTTTTCCATCGATTAAAGGGTGCACTTCAAAGATAGAAGTGGCAATGTACGACAACAAACTGACAGGTGGAGGGTAGTTGGGTATCTGGGATTGTGCCTGAGGACAGGAAGTGTGGAAAGTGGCCACCAAAGTGGTGGCTGGTTGTATGAGGCCGCCAATGAATTGGGTCAATTCTTCATGGGCAATGTAGTTGAGAGAGTCAATCACCACCAACGTCTTGGTCTGAGTGCCTGTGGCTTTGGTCTTCTCCTTAAGTGCATTCTGTACCTTCTGTGGCGCCAAATCCGTGCAATCTATGAACGTAGTGGCCCATTTCGGCACATTGACCGTCTCATATGAGAGGTAGATGATTTCATTGGAGGCTCGGTGAACAAACTCCTGGACCAAGTGGTGCGAGGACTGGGCCAAAGTGTCCAAAAGTAGTATGAATGGAGAGCTCTCCTTGAGAGCTACGAGCCTGGACACCAATACCGCCGAGTTCTGTCCAGACATTGCTGTTTGTGGTGGTCTTTAGATGTGCTAGATGGTGATATAAGTCTTCGCACGACTCATCTTAGTAGAATTCACTACTGCACATTAACCAGGAATACACTTCACTAGATACCTTCACATTACACCTAGTTTGCGGGACCCTGCCACTCATTTCCAACACCAGACGTTGCCATGGCCTCGGAACTTCAAGGAAAGCGCAATTTGGTCGGAAACTACACCATTCTGGCCTCGCTAGCACAAGAACTCCAGGAATCCCATAGAGAAGAAGATGGCATCTCTTCGGCCGAATTGAAGCAAAACATCATCAAAAATGACTACAAACAGCAGAAGTACAACCGTGTGGTTGATTTGGACCTCAACAATACCAAAACATACAAGCAAATCATGGAGGAACGTGAGTTTGAGCGTGAAGAACAGAGAGTGAAACAATTGATAGAACAAGGCCAGCAGAAGGCCCAGGAATTGGCGCCACAGGAGCAATCGCCGTTCAAAATCGAACGCAGACAGCGCAAGAGAAGGTGGGACGTGACGCCCGAGGAATATGAACAGAATAAGAAGTTGGAAAGCTCCAGTAATGACAATGGAATACTCCAAAAAATATTGAAATCGGGCACCAAAGTCCCTATAATCAACGGAATACCATTGACAGACGAGATACTTGATAAAATACTTCCTCCCGGCTTCCTAAAGGTAGATCCGCCTGCAGGATTCCAACAACAAGACGATGGAAAGGCTCCAGATGTTACAGAAATGCCCGTGGATCTCTATGTGCCACCTTCAGCAGACCAGACAAACAACACCATAGCATTATCCAATGAGCTCCCAACAGAAATCCCCGGCGTCACTGGCATTCAAACATTTAAGAAGGAAGATATGAAATATTTCGGAAAGTTGGTCACAGTGGACGACTCCAAGATATCGGGAGAGGAAAAGAAAGAGATAGAAGTCATGAGGTTGATCTTGAAGATCAAGAATGGCTCCCAAATTGCCAGGAAAAGGTCTATGCGTCAATTGACCGACAGTGCTAAGAAGTATGGCCCAAAAACCTTATTCAACCAACTCTTGCCTTTATTGCTTGAACCCAACTTGGAAGACCAAGAGAGACATGTTCTTGTAAAGGTGGTCAGTCGAATTCTCTACCATTTAGATGACCAGATCAGACCATATACACACAAAATTCTCGTTGTGATATCCCCATTATTGATAGATGAGGACTTCACTTTGAGACTTGAGGCCAGAGAAATCATTTGCAATTTAACCAAGGCTGCTGGTTTGGCCAATATTATTGCAAATTTGAGGCCGGACTTGGACCATGTGGATGAATACGTGCGTAATATCACCGCTCGTGTCTTTGCCATAGTTGCTAATACCCTTGGATTGGTTACATTCTTACCGTTTTTGAAAGCCGTCATCAAGTCCAAGAAGAACTGGATGGCCAGACACACCGGTATTCGTATTGTTCAGCAGCTCTGTGTTATTTTGGGAGGTGGAAATGGTAACTCCATTCTTCCATATCTCACCCAAATAATTGAAATCTTAACACCAACCATAACAGATGAAGTTCTACAAGTTAGAACAATTACTGCATTGACATTGGCTCAACTAGCTGAAAATGTTAATCCATATGGTATCGAATCTTTCGAAAACGTTCTTGAGCCTATTTGGGTAGGTTTAAGAAAACATCGTGGAAAGGGCTTGTCAAGTTTCTTGAAATGTATTGGTGCAATTATCCCATTAATGTGTCATGATCCAAATTATGAAGAGTATGCTAATTTCTACAGTAAAGAGCTCGTTGTTATTATCACAAGAGAATTCAATTCACCAGATGAAGATATGAGAAAAACTATATTGAAAATTTTAATCAGTTTGCCATTATCCAAGCAAATAATAACAAATTACGAAACACAAATTATGAAGCCATTTTTGAAAAGCTTCTGGAACAGAAGAACTGCATCAGACTCGTACCAATTAACAAGATTGGTAGTTGATTCAACAGTGGAGTTAGCTAATAAGTTTGAGTTTCTAGATGTTTTGGAACATATTGTGGTGTATTCAAAGGACAACAATGAACTGTTGAGACGTATGGCAGTCGAAGCTATTCACAAAATGATTGCCCCAAATCCAGACAATCTCATTGGTTTGGACTCGCAATTGGAAATCAGGTTGGTTGATGGCGTTTTGTTCTCATTTCAAGAGCAAACCATACAGCTCAATATTTATTTGCAAGCACTTGGTACTGTTGCAAATTCCTTGAATGTAAGATTAAAGCCTCATTTAGACTCCATTATCAGTACGGTGTTGTACAGGTCAAAGAATAAGCTTCCAGAAGTCAGACAGCAAGCTGCAGATTTAATTGCTCTCTTGGCACCAGTGATCAAACAATGTTCTGAACACGATGATGAGATATTGTGCAAGTTGATCTTGATTTTGTACGAGTCATTGGGAGAAGTTTTCCCAGAAGTTTTAGCTTCCATTATCACGGCATTATTCTCATGCATAAACACAGTGGACAAGTCTACATTATACATGATGTCAAATCCTTCTATCAACCAGATTCTTCCCACTTTAACTCCAATCTTGAAGAATAGGCAGGAAAAGGTCCAGGAGTCATGTATCAAGCTAGTTGGATTAATTGCTAAGAAGAATTCCGAGACTATCAATGCGAAGGAATGGATGCGTTTATGTTTCGAGTTACTTGAAATGCTCAAATCGTCCAAGAAGAGAATCAGAATTGCGGCAAACGAAGCCTTTGGATACATCGCAAAGACAATTGGTCCACAGGATGTGATTGTGATGTTATTGAACAATTTGCGGGTCCAAGAACGTCAACTAAGAGTCTGCACTGCTGTTGCAATTGGAATTGTTGCAGAAACCTGTGCTCCATTTACGGTTTTGCCTGCTATAATGAACGAGTATCGGATTCCCGAGAAGAATGTCCAGAATGGTGTATTGAAGGCATTGAGTTTCTTGTTTGAATATATTGACGGAAGTATGGCCAAGGATTATTTATATGCAATTACACCACTACTTGAAGATGCATTGACTGACAGAGACCAGGTCCACAGACAAACTGCAGCCACGGTTATCAAGCATATTGCCTTGAACTGTGTTGGTTTGGCTAATGATAACTATCACGGCGTTTTCATGCACTATTTGAATTTACTCATGCCCAATGTGTACGAAACGTCGCCTCATGTGATTATAAGAATATTAGAGAGTATCGATGCCTTGCGGTTGGTTCTAGGCGTGGGTGTATTTTCTAACTATATTTGGGCAGGACTTTTCCACCCTGCAAGAAAGGTAAGATACCCATACTGGAAGATCTTCAATTCTGCCTATGCGCAAAATAGTGACGCCTTGGTGCCATATTATCCCAGAATCGAGACCCTACCTGACGATGAGGGTGTGGACTATGCGATTGAAGAGCTCGATATATTTATTTGAGCCAAGGTGTATTTAATGAATGGCTATGATGGGAATACATGTCATATTAGAAGTCATAATTGGAGCAACTGGCTATATTGGCTGATTAGGTGGGATCTTCTGATTATTACTGAGTGCCTATCTATACTTAGACTTGGCTAGCTTCGGGGAAATATCAAATGCTCTTCTTTGCTTCCTGAGTCCACACTTATAATGCTTCCTACTTCAGAGTCCAACATATTCTGCATTTCTGCTGGAGGGTCAATTGGATATTCTTCCAGCAAATGGTAGGAACGGGTGACATAGCGAGTAATTTTGCGAGCCTGGGATTCAGCCATGGCGTCTTTTTCGGAATAGTCATAGTTATCTACTGAAAAGCTAGAGGATGTGGAATCATCAGTGACTCCAGGGTAGCATTCCACGTTCAACTCATAGTTCTTGTTGAAGGAACAAGGGACCTGGAGGATCCATTTCAGCACCTTCTCTTGGACACTCATGTTCTTGGCAGTTCTGGGGTTGAAACCAGGCGGAAGCTGGTGCTGAAGGGTCACATTGTGGTTGGTGTAAAATATTCCACTAGGTGGTACAACATCCCGAGGATAGGGCGAGAGATTCAGGTGAGGAACTTGAAGTGGACTTTTGTTTTCTGACAACGGTTCCTGATAGATTTGGTTGAACGCCATGGGCCGTGCAGGCAATGGAAGTGGCCCTCCATTGCAAGAAGGCATCATAATGGGTGCGAAAATTGCAATGTACAAATAGACTAATATACAAGTAGGATTAATAAAAGTAGGAAGGGTAAGATACAGTAGATGTGCAAACAGAATGATTCAAAGTGGGAAATGTAGTAGGTTATGGTATAGGAAGAAGTAAGGGAGAGAACCGAATTTATGGTTGCTAGTTTAAATTTAGGAATTCAGTTAGAATGAAAAGTAAGACAAGAATGTAAGACAAGAATGTAGGACGAGAATGTTAGGGTAGAGATGCGATTGAAATCACCTTCTGGGCCCTTCTTTGAGCCCAATGTGTTCTGGATCCTTGTTTAGCCACTACTAGTCTATTAGTTTGGTAGCAAGATCTTTCGATTCACTTATGAGCGAATGACCAGAAATGATCGGTACTGACCAACACTACTACATTAGTGTATAATTTTAATAAATTTGCTGATTTCGATAAATTGCGTTTACCAACCCGATCTACCGGGTTATTCATAACTCATATGTCTCATCACGTCAGCAAACGAAACGGGCGATCTCCGCCAATCAGATCCTTATAAGTATATAATTCTAACCTCCTTCCTGACGTATTCGCTTCACTCATCGAGATGGTTCCATCAAATCACTCATAAATTATTCTCTCCACAGGTTGAAGAAATCAGTGACCCATAACCCTACGCACCAATAATACTATCCATCCCCAATACTCTCTCCACTATTTTCCATCTCCACCCCCAATACTCTCTCCACTATTATCCATCTCCACCCCCCTTTCTTATTTCTCATCTTTTAATCTATCGCGAATTATCAACACCGTCACCATCATGCCGAAGAGAAGAAGAGCCCTCGAACAAGACAGCGACGAGTCGGATCGCGAAAACACGCCAACGCAGACGCAGATAGCCTCGACACAAACAGACGCGTCCGAACACGACTCTTTCCAGTACGACACGTACAACAGAGAAGGTGACATCAATGACTCGGTAGCCAAAGTCATCCGACTTGTGCTCGGACGGGAGGCCAAAGGTCAATTGATACGAAGAGAACACATCACCGGGGTGTTGAGTGGCCGGAGGGTGCCGTTTGACGCGCTTATGAAGGAAACCCAGGCCCAATTGGAGGAAATCTACGGGATGAGAATGGTGGAAGCACCACTACAGGGCGATCTCATGAAGAAAAAGAACAAGACCAAGCCCAAGGTGCAGTATATGGTGGTGAACAACCTCGAGACCGCGTCCCGAAAAGCGCTAGGCCAGATCTGGATGAGAAACAGCGAGTTCGAGGTCAACAACGGCAAGAAGTTCACCGACTCTGGGTACTTCCTTCCCCGGTACAAGGCCACCGACACACCGTTAAGCAACCAGGAGCTCGTGAAAACGGGCATGACGGCGCTCGTGGTGTCGTTGGTTATTGTGTCGGAGAACCACATTGCCGAGTCGGACTTGGTCAAGGTGTTGGAACGCTTCGGAGTCGGGACCAAACCCGAAAACCGCAACTCCAACTACCACCTCAATGTAACGGAGTTGATGGCTGAGTTGGCCCGCAAGGACTACATCAACCAGGAGGTGACGGAGAACGTGACGTCGGTGACCTTGGGCAAGCGGGCGTTGGTGGAGTTCAATCCCCAGAGCGTGTTTGAGTTCCTTGAGGTCATCTACGGCGACGGATTTGACGGACCCATGCGCCAGCAGGCATGTGTCACCATCGAGCGGGTGTACGGGGCGGCGGCGTTGGAGGAGTTACGAGAGGCAGAGCAGGAGGAACAGGAAGAACAGGTGGCAACATGAAGAATCACAGGATCAACAGCATATGAAAAGAGCAACGAGCCACGACACCAACACAATTACGCCTCAGGCGAAGCACAATGCTTATTGGCCAGACAATAAGGGTATTGCTAGATCAGACAGACGAATACGCATAAGACTGGACACATGATGCACATGATCTGACAAGCATGGACCAGATATAGACTGAATACAGAGGAGCATGGACCAGATATAGACTGAATACAGAGGAGCATGGACCAGACACAATATGCACAAGACTGGACATATGATTAAGACTGGACATATGATTAAGACTGGACATATGATTTAGACTGGACATTTGATTAAGATTGGACATTTGATTAAGATTGGACATGTGCTTAAGACTGGACAATAATTATGACTGGACATTTGATTAAGATAGGACATGTGCGTAAGAATGGACAATAATTAAGACTGGAAACATGGGTTAGTATGGAACGAGGTGCACGAGATAGACACATGAAACTTGATCTTTGAGACCAGACATTAAACGAGACACATGAGATGACTAGGCATATGAGACACGTGAGATGCATAAGATGCTAGCATATGCAACACATGAGGCACATGAGATGACAGCCATACCCTCTGATTTAATGTGTCAATATTGAACCAGTGCCAATAATTATAATTCGCCTCAGACTTTGCCATATTTCCTAGCATACAATAATTACCAGAATAATAACAGTAGAATCCAGCGGAAAATCCAGCAGGTTAACTTCCAGGAATGAATCCTCGTAGATCATCTATATTTCACTAGATACATAACTATTCACAGCATATTCCATCATATATTCTCCCCACATATCATCTTCTCTAGATTCTCCCCACTCAACATCATCGCATATTCTCCACACACAACTGTATATCACCACTTACCATGCTACGTCACCGCTTCTCTCTCTCTCTTCTCTTTCTCTCTTCCCTTCTCTCTGTCTCTCTCTCTCTGTACCCCACAAACCACATGGCCCTCGGCTGGTGCCTCTCACATGCCTGTTGGACTTTCACAAGAGTGTCACTAGCACGTTCCACTCCCCCACTTTATTCCACCGCAAGCTGTCTAAATTCCGCCCCACTGACACAAACTGCAGTGCGTGGGCCACTGCAGGCCGCAAACTACCGCGCTGTGGCCCCACTACGGCGCGGTACGACCGCCCCAAGAATCCCCCGCTAAAACCTCACCACCCCACTAAATTCCACCACTACCACCACTAAACACAACCAATAAATACAACCACTGCAGTCCACCACAATAATACTCAATTCTACCTAGCAATACTATTCTACTCCTTCTACTGTTCTCTCTTCTTGTATCATTCTTTCTTCCTTCTTCCTATCCCCGTGTCCTTCCTCTTCCTCTTCCTCTGGACCCTTTCCCGGATACGGCCGCCACTCCCCTGCATCCTCCCCCCCTCCCCCGCCAACTTTATCACAAGATGCTTGTACCACCAGTCGCACACAAATGTCTCTGATATATTCGCGGTGATCCCATTTCCTCTCTTTCCTTCTCATCCACGTCCCCTTCCTATGGCTTTAACTACCTTAGACTACTCGGTATTGGTGGCCTTGGCCGTCGCCATCGTGGCGTACTACGCACGTTCTGCCTTCTTCGGCGAAGACGGCGCTTCCTCTGGCTTTCTTCCCCAAGATGCTGTTGCTGGCGGCTCCCGCAACATCGTCACCAAGGTCAAAAACAACGGCAAGAACGCCATCATGTTCTACGGCTCGCAAACTGGTACGGCCGAAGACTACGCCAACAAGTTGCTGAAGGAATTGAGCTCCAAATTCTCCTTGAAAACAATGACTGCCGACCTCGCAGACTACGACTTCGAGAACCTCCACGAGCTCGGCGACGACGTGTTGTGCTTCTTCTTGATGGCCACCTACGGCGAGGGTGAGCCCACCGACAGTGCGCTCGACTTCATGACGTTTATCGAGAACGAGGCCGACACCGTGTCCAACCTCAAGTACACCGTGTTCGGCTTGGGTAACTCCACCTACGAGTTCTACAACGCCATCGGCAAGAAGCTCAACGACAAATTGGAGGAGTTGGGCGCCGAGCGCTTCGCCGAGTACGGCGAGGGTGACGACGGCGTTGGCACCATGGACGAGGACTACCTCGCGTGGAAGGACCAGGTCATCGACGCGTTGAGAAACAACTTGAACTTCGAGGAGCACGAGATGAAGTACGAGCCCACGTTGAAGCTCTTGCTGTCGGACTACACCGTCGACGACAAGAACGTGTCGCTCGGCGAGCCCAACAAGAAGCACGTGTTGGGCACCTCCGATTTGTCCAAGGGCCCTTTCGACAACTCGCATCCTTACTTGGCCCGCATTGCCCACACCAAGGAGTTGTTCCACTCCAAGGACAGATCGTGCGTGCACGCCGAGTTCGACCTTGGCGAGTGCAACTTGAGATACTCGACTGGTGACCACTTGGCCATCTGGCCCTCCAACAGTGACCAGAACGTCGCGGCCTTCGCCAAAACCTTTGGCTTGACCGCCAAGTTGGACGAGGTCTTCGAGTTGAAGTCATTGGACTCCACCGTGTCGCTTCCCTTCCACACGCCCATCACCTACGGCGCCGTCATCAGACACCACTTCGAGATCTCCGGTCCTGTGTCCAGACAGTTCCTCGTGTCAATTGCTGCGTTTGCGCCCGACGAAGCTACCTCCAAGGCAGTGCTCGAGCTCGGAAACGACAAGGAGGCCTTTGCCAAGAGCATCCACGACAAGAAGTTCAACGTTGCCGACGCCTTGTTAGAGATTTCCAAGGGCAAGGTCTGGGACACTGTTCCTTTCGAATTCCTCATCGAGTTCATCTCCCACTTGCAGCCTCGTTACTACTCCATCTCTTCTTCTTCTTTGACAGACAAGACGACCATCAGCGTCACCGCGGTGGTGGAGGCCGAGGAGGTCGACGGCCGTCCCATCACCGGTGTGGTTACCAACTTGTTGAAGCACATTGAGCTCGACCAGAACAAGTCCACCACCAAACCATTTGTTTCCTACAATTTGGCCGGTCCAAGAGGCAAATTCTCCAAGTACAAACTTCCTGTGCACGTCAGAAGATCCACCTTCAAGTTGCCCAGCAGCCCCACTGTTCCTGTGATTATGATTGGCCCAGGAACCGGTGTTGCGCCATTCAGAGGCTTCGTCAGAGAAAGAGTCTCCCAGAAGAAGAACGGCCAGACCATTGGCGACACCATCTTGTTCTACGGATGCAGAAACCCCGAC
Source organism: Suhomyces panamericanus (assembly GCA_030582475.1). NCBI lineage: Eukaryota > Fungi > Ascomycota > Pichiomycetes > Serinales > Debaryomycetaceae > Suhomyces > Suhomyces panamericanus. The sequence continues at coordinate 90,083 of JAKTXI010000045.1, forward strand.
GAGGACTTCTTGTACAAGGACGAGTGGCCTTCGGTCTCGAAGGAATTGGGCGACTCCTTCACTTTGCATACGGCGTTCTCCAGAAGCGGCCCCAAGAAGGTCTATGTCCAACACCAGTTGTTGGAGCAATCTGCCACCATCAACGACTTGCTCGCCAAGGGCGCCTTTGTCTATGTGTGTGGTGATGCGTCGAGAATGGCCAGAGATGTGCAGAACACCTTTGTCAAGATCATAGCCAAGGAAAGAGACATTTCCGAGGAGAGAGCCGCCGACTTGGTCAGAGCCTTCAAGGTGCAGAACCGTTACCAGGAGGACGTTTGGTGAACACATTGACCCATATAATTACAAGCAGTACATTGATGATTGTGACCGGGCTGTTTATTGGCACTATAAATTATCAATCTAGTACTCTATTTAGAGCTAAAAGAATCTATTAATTGGAGACCTGAAATTTGTAAATGAGTAGAAACAAGACTTGGAATGCTAAGATGGGGGGGAAACTATGCAAATTACTGAAGGAGTCCATGAAACACTTCAGACAACCCACTCAAGACTGAAGTTGGAATTGAATATTAGGAATTAAAACATAGGGGTATGGAGAGGTCAATAAATACGGACCATCTGGGGAAGGGTGGAATGGACATGGTGAATGGACAGGATGGAATGGACAGAATGGACAGAATGGGCAGGTGAGCAGATGGACATTGGACAGGCAGAATAAGGCAGTGATGCCAAGCAGGAAACCGTGAAAGGCATCCTCTTGGTTTTCCACGCGGAGATGAGGTAATGACAGATATCAATGAACAGAGAGGACAGAATCATGACGGAAATGAATCAGTTAAGAACAAATTGCGCAATCAATGAACGACAATCAGTGTGATCCAGTGAATTGTGAATCGGTATTGTGTGAAGATTAAATCAGGGAATTAGTCAAACGTCTGTGAGAAATGAATAAATGGCCAATCTGTGAATGGACGAATCTGTGGGAAGAATCTGTGAATTCCAGGTTTAGTATTTCAGATTCAGTAATACGATGAATTGTCCATCAGTTAATTTCTTAGTATCTCCGTGCAACATTCAAAAATCAGTGATTCAGTAATCAGAATCAGAAATTCATTAGTTCAGTAATTTAATCAATCACTGTTCTGTCATCATCTATGATCCGTTCTATAATTCTAGCACATCCTCCTTCTCCACCCGGATACAGTACTTCCAGCTCTCGTTCAGCGAGTTGTAGATGTTCTGGAGCTTCTGCTCAGTGTCGAGCCAGTGCTTGTACTTCAACTTGGACTTGAGGTCCAAGTCGTAGATGTTGCAGGTGACGAGGAATTTACCGTAGCCGTCGACGGTGATGAGGTTGTTGACGTTGTTGTGCGAGTTGTGGATGTTGTTCCACTTGTCGTACTTCTCGAACTTGATGAAGAGACCCACGTCGCGGAGGGTCATGACGAGCGACAAGTTCTGCAGCACATCGTGGATGGAAGTGAGGTTCTTGATGAGGTCGTTCTTGTTGTTGATGCGCTGGTACTGTTTCAACTTCTGGAACACATTTTCTGGGTTGTTGAGGAAGTTGCGGAACAATGCTTTGAGGGGGATGCGGTTGGCGGTCTCGATCTTGTCGAGAATGGCGTGGGGGATGGGACTGAAAAGGTCGTCGAGGCCGCGGTCGATGGACGACTCGTACAACAAGTCCAACGGGCAGAAGTGACGGGGGAGCTGGCGCAACTGGTTCAACGAGCACGTGCGGCAGTAGTTGGACGACTTGTTGTCGTAGAGCCACTTGGGCTTGATCTCGAAGATGACGGAGGCCACGGCGTCGCGGTCTAGGCCGTCGTGGTAGAGGTTGCAGTTGCGAGAGAGCGCCTGCTTGGCGTAGGCGCCGTCAAGAATATTGGGAATCAAGAGGCCGTAGCGCTCTACCACCATCAACCGGTTGCCCTGGTTGTCCAACAGGTTGATGAAGTCGGTGGTTAACACCACGAGCTGGATGTCGATGATCTGCTGGGGAAAGAGGTGCTTGCACTTCAACTCGATGAAGTCGTACAACTCGCATGTCAGGATGTACTGTTCGTGCAGCTTGAGGAGGCGGAGCCGGAGGAGCTTGTGGCGGAGGTAGTCGTTGGTACCGGTGTATTTGAAGAGGATGTTGGCGTTTCCTTTGGCAAAGTAGGCCCAGTCCTCCGGAGAGGTGATTTTGGAGATTTCCATGGCAGCAGGCCGCGGCAATGGAGAGAAGAAGACGGCGGACTGGTCTTGAAGAGTAGAATTTTGCTGAGTTGGAGAGCCTGTCATGTGACTTCGGTGGGAGAAGAAAGGCGGGTCAGAACAGAGGCAGGAGATAAGAGGGAGGAACGAGGGAAGAAACAGAGGAAGAACCAGGGATATAAAGAGGATTATCGAATAGGGAGTATGTAGGGGCCATTTAGGGGGCTATAGAGAGGGGTATGGACGAGGGGTATAAGGAGAGACGTATTACTGTTGTGTGTTTCTGTTGTTGTTACTGGTACTATATTTTATGAGTAGGTAGTGAGTGAGGGCGGGCCGAAAAGACCCTTAGATCCATTATTATTTTCTACCGAGTTACCAGACCTTGTGGAATATTAACAACTCATTGATCCTCTTACTGCCTAGGTACTTACTACTTACTTGCTTCTTACCTAATTACTTACTTTCTAGTATTCTCTGGTCTGAGTGTGTTGACGGTCTACAGTCATGGCGTCATGGTCTCGGTGACGCGATACTGCACCAGGTCCAAAGTGGCTACGTTCTATTTTTACAGATGCAACCAGAGCGGATTAAGCTCAAACTTTTGCCTGATCTGCACTGCAATTGGTACAGTTGGTTCAGTTGATCCAGCTGATCCAGTTGAAACAGTTGGAACATGGGACTATTGGGGTCTGTTAGCATTTGTCACGGCTGGCCTGGCTATTTTCTAGTTAATTGTGAATCCAGAATATTCAACTTTCATGATATTAGCTCATGATCACAGAAGATTGACCCTGATTGCAGAAGATGGCCCAGAACCAGCGAAGATGGAGTGCAGAGGCCAGAGAGCATTTACCATAGCCAGAGAACTTTGGTGGCTTCCATTGGTCCATATTGCTCGTGTGAGCCCAATGAGACCGCAATACGCAGCCTGAATGGCTGCGTTTTCGCACTATGGAGTTTGTTCTTCGCTCGTGTCAGGGTTCAGTATCAGGGTCTAAGGGTTCAGATTATAACAGCCACAGTGTCAATCTACTGAAGCTGTTCACTATTTGGCTACTTTGCCTGGATCATCGTCAGCGACCCCTGTTGATTCTTTCGTTCCACCTCTTCCTCTTCATCCCTTCACTCGTCTATTGTCAGTGTCTTGAACCCTGTACTAAGACCTATCGTCATTTCATTCACTATTGTACGATTTGCGTCCCGGGCCGCTTTAGGCAATATTTGCGACTGTCCTCCGATAATTGCGTCTGTAGTTAACATTATTAGACTGATTATTTGCGTCTGCTCTCCTACACTTGACGACTCTGTTTGCCATCCGTTCATTATACTGGCTCCTTATTTAACACTTGAAGTTGCGTCTCCCAACACCGAGACTCTGTTTATTTGTGTGTCTATTTGCGTCTCCTGACACTGTGAGTTTATTTGCGTCTCACAATTGTTTATTTGCATCGTTCTATTTATGTCTCAGAAGTAGACTGTTTATTTGCATGTTCTATTTGCGTCTCAATATCAAGACGGTTATTTGCGTCCGACTATTAGGGCCATTTAATTGCATCTCACTGTTAGGACGTCTTAATTGCGTTCCACTATCAGGACGGTTTTCTTGTCCCATTGATATTATTTGTGTGTAGTCTGGACTTTCATAACTACACACAAATATTCCTCTCTTCTCGAGTCAACCCCAGTTACTATTGTTTATTGTTTAAACCTTGCCATACTCGTCTCGTGCCCTCTGTTCTACTTGGTTCCATCCAACAACACCCGGGCAGGGCCCCTGACACTAAAGTACACCGGTCTGGCCACAAGGGAAAGTGCAAACCGCACCACCAGGCGTTTGGTAGCGTTCCAGCCTTGGTACACCTTCTCCTTGAATTGGTGTGGCACCTGGACACTACCCACCCCTTTGGGTCCTTTGATCGAGTCTACCACATTTGCTGCTGCCCGTTTGGCCGACTGGTAGTACGGCTGGACCGAAAGTGCCGCCGGCCACCATTGTCCCGCCTTTTGCAATGGTTTGGCCGCGTTGTGCACACTGGTTCTCAAGGCGCTGAACACGCCCGAGCCCTTGATTTGGTGAAACCCGGGTCTCTGGGAGCTGGCCACAAGCGATTGCTGGCTCACAACAAGTTCCTCGCCCTCCGCAACCGCCACATCGAGCAATTGGCCCTGCGAGCCTACCACAACCACGCCTTTTCCCGACGTTTGGTAGCTGCTGCTCTCGGTTTCCACCACCTGGACAGGCTCCAATTGGAGGTTGAATCCGCTCCATGCGACGATGTGGTCGTCCCGCATGATGGACCACTTCTCCTGGGCATTCTGAATCTCGATCATCGTGTAGTTTTGGCCGTTTCCGTTGACGACAATGGACGCAGCCGCTGTGCTTCTCACCTCCTCGTAGTCGGTGGTGTCGGTAAGCCAGCGGGTTTGGCTTGTAAGTTTGTCTATGTCCCCGTTGATGACAACCATAGAGCCCGACCGTATGTTCAATAAAGACGACGAAGGCAACTGGATATTGAGAAGTTTACTTGGATAGCCAATGGGCTTGAACTCAGGTAGGGCAACAAATGGGCCCGCACCGGTGACCTGGGGTTTTTGAATGGCCACTTCGGACACATTGCCCCGGAATCGGGAGAATATGTTGATATTACGAAGACCTAGCTTTCTGGGGGCCTTCATGTGGGTAGTTATGTTACAAAGGGTAAATGATCTAATGATATTACTTTTCATTTCGCTAAATTGAACACGGCACGACATAGAAGAAGAGGTCCAGAATATGTATTCGAATGGTGTATGAAGTTCTAGTCAATAGATATTGGAACTGAGAGGATGGTGTGTTGGGCTCATAGGTATGAAGTGACTATGTTAAATTTTCAAATTGTAATGGTGGGTTTGGGGTGCAAGATGAATTAATGCTTGTAAATATACTTACTATTGATGTATGAAAATGATAATTAATGAAAATGATAATAGTTCTTATTGTCTAATAATAGGGTTGTGGCCATTCCCATGACTGATCTTAACCGTGTCGGCGCTCCTTGATATTTTAGATGATCATGCGAATTGAGCAGTTCACTTTAATATTTCAAAGCTTATTGGATCTAAATTTGATATGAAATTGGGACTACTTTTCACATAGTGGTAAATTCACATTTTATTGATCTACTTAAATAAGCTCCTTCAACCACGTGTTTGCCTTGGTAATGTCGACATAGTAGTCGTCACTGACCAACTTAGGGTCAAGCTCATTGATCACGCCTGCTAAAACCACAAAGAGATCCCAGAACTTGACTCCATTGGCAAGGTCTGACAACAACTGTTCTGACGTCATTGAGTTCACTCCATTCACATTAATGTTGAATGAAGAGTTGCTGATCTGATACACCTGGTTGAGTAAATGATCCTTAGATGCGCTTACCAACTCCTCCTTACTCTTACCCAACTTCGATTGTCTCCACGCGTACTCGAAATAAACCTCGGCAACAATCCCCAACAACGTGCTGTTCACGTCCTTAAAAAATGGAACTTGATCCACCAATTTGTACCAGTCACTCTTGGACACATATTGCTCCTTCAAGTTGTTATTGTTCTGATGCACAAGGAAATCAACCAAGGTGCATTGAATAGTGTTCACCAAATTGGACGAAAGGAACTTGATATGCGATCTAAAATTCAACAAGTTTCTAGAAAATGGTCCCTGGTAGTTAATTGGAGAAATATTCAATTTGTGAAGGGAAAACACTCGCGAGATCAAAGTAATGTGCTTATTTTCCAGACTTGATAACTCAATTGGACCGGATTCAGCATTGTTGGACTCCTTGAAAAACTTGGGGACATTGGAGAACTCTCTGTTGCTTTCAGTGAGTCTTAAGTTATTAGCTTGAATCATGAGTAGCAATAAGAAAAGTTCTTCCAACTCTGCTTCAGACACCTTCGAGTGGTCAATTTTCTCGACAAATTTCTTGAAGATCAATCCGATCGAGGTAAGCTTCAACGTCTTGTTATCAATAATTCCATAGATATAGAAAGTTCTTAAGAGCGCAGTGGAAACGACATCATTTGTGGTTTCTATGTTACCATCCGCGGTGTACTTGGCACTGTCTCCATCTTCTGATAAGCCCTTGAAAAATTGGACTAATCCGAACTTACTCGTCGAGTTGGACTTTACCAACAAATTTTCGATTCTTTTGAATATTGGTGGAGTCAATCTATTGTTAATTTCAATAGCTTCGTCTTTGAACCAATACTTGACCCTGATTTTTTTCACCTGATAATACCTAGCCAATAGTTGGGTCAAAAGATTGGCTTGGGCGTCTAAGATATTGATGAAGGACTTTGAGGTGATCAACCTTTTGTAGCTGTCACTTAATCCACTTTCCAAGGCCGGTCTTATGTCTAAATGTCCCTTTGTAATGGACTCTAAAAGGCCAATTGGAAGCAATCCTATCGAGTGATAGAAGTAAAACTCGGGAGGCAATCTTTGAGAGATGAGATCGTGGATATCGTTAGGAACTTTAACGGCTGGTACTGCAGATCCCTGGGGTCCTTCTGGAGCAGGAGAGTTCTCGGTAGTAGAGCTCTCACTTGAACTCTCGGTAGTGACATTGAATTCGTAGCCTAGCTTGGCCAATTCCACACTGTATAAGTCGACATAGCCCTCCACGTTTAACACGGGTATGAACTTGACGGCAGAGTGCCCCTTGAAATACAATTCCAAGAGTTTGTGGTCATTGAGATTGACAATGTAGCCGTATAAGTCGTTCTTGGCATTGCCGCTGAAGGAGTTGTATCCATATATGATGTCCAACGCCAACTTGAAGTAGCTCAACTGGGGATATGGCTGCACGGGGTTTGGTTTGGGTAAGGGAGGGAAGTTGGGGAAAGTGATTGGCTGGACGCTGCATCCCACCATGATGCTCAAGTCCAAGAATTGCCTCTCGGTCAAATTCAATTCGGTCAAGACCTTCTGCTTGTCGATGAATCTGAAGTCCTTGGACTGGAACTCCATGCCGAGGATGAACTTGTCGATTCTGGTCAACAACAAGTCGGTGGAGCCGTAGATGGAATCGATGACGTTTTTCTGGTACAAGTAGGACAATTGGAATGAGGCGTCGTAGGGGGCCACCAAGTAGTCGATTCCGATCTCGATGAAGTACTTGATCAAGTCGTTGATCATGGGTCTTAAGGGCAAAGGGTCGGTGAATAATCGGAACGACTCAATGCTGGAGTATGAGTGGTTTTGCTTGTTGCCCAACTTGGACCACGTGGTTTCGAGGTGCTGTTCCTGGGGACTCAATTCGTTGGTCTGGTAGTAGTGAGACTGTAATTGGGTGCCCAAGCCCGAGATCACAAAGAGAGGCTTGATATTGAATTCTTTGAACACCTGAAGGTCGGATTGGATGTAATCTTTGAGCGAGCTGGGAATGCCGCCAATTCCCACGAGAAATTGCTCTTTTTTGAACGTGTAGATCCGACTGAGGTAGTGCTCCACGTCTATTCCAATGGTGGCATTTTGGAGGATTTCGATGGAACTGGTGTTGGCCAACTTCCTTTCGAACAAGTACGATTCGAGTGATTTGATGGGCATGTTGATATGAGGGTGTGTATGTGGACCAGATGGCTGGTAGAAGACTAGAGGACCGTCGATTCCGGAGTCACTAGACGTGGAGGTGATTGTTGTTGGAGTGTGGAATTTGGAGGTGAGGATGGTGGGGGCACGACCTAGTCACATGATGGCAGTAGAGAGGGAAGTATAGGTGGAAACGTTGTGTATGACGGATGTGGAGATTGCTTGTATAGATCGGGTGAAGTGCTTGTTTGTTGAGGTCGTGGCATTGTCGATTGTATGGTCATTTGGTCGATTTTTCTCTTGTTTTCATGAGTTTATTTGCTGCTGGTAGTTGGTGTAAAAGGGTTGAAAAGTGACGCGAGTATGAAATACTGTGATACTGTGATAATATAGACTGTATTAGAATTGTTGTTTCGGAGTGGTTTGTCTGTTGACGGATGTTTTTTGGGGTAATTACGCTTGAATATGTCAAATAATTATCTAATTCCTTCGACTTCGTCTCTTTTTTCTTCATTTTCTATTTTGGGGCTAATTGTGATTGCAAAAAGCATAAATAGGGGTGATAGAATTGTGCAGCTTGGACAATGTGTCTCCATAATTCGTATTAGGATTAAATCACTCTTCCGTCTCTTTTTAAATCCTTCTTCTATTTCGACAAGTTTAAGCATGTAATTAAGATAAAATTGGGTTATAAGCTGTCCAGATCGTACTTGTGTTATCTGGTTAATTACATCTGATTCTTCAAATCTTTTACTGATTTTCTTGTTACAACCCAGACTCTTATGAAAAACCACTTCATCTACAATCGTCGTTTAACATTATTTAATTACAGATTAGGGTATGAATTTTCTTTTCTCTCTCGTCACTCTTCCCCAAACAATTTGTCTAGAGCACTATTCTCCGTGAATGGGTCGTTCATCACGTCCACTGTCAAATTCTTCTTCTTACGGGCTGCAGCTGCAACCTCTAACTGCTTTCTCCGGTTATTCATCTCGTCGTATTCGACCTCAGAACCGTTTTCCTTGGAAATTTTGACCAACTCCAATAAGGCTGCTCTTTGGTGTTTGAGTGACTTCGAACTCACGAGCAAGGTTTCAAAATTGCTCACGTGTTGGGTGGAGATGTTAGGGAGACATTGGATCAAAATCCTGGCTGGATAATCGTTTTTGGAACGCAAGGCACAGTAGAGTGTTGTAAGTGCAATGGCAGCCTCTCCATGAGTCTCCACGAAGTAGTCATCCATCAACACGTGCAACAAGGACTTGATGAGATTGTCACAAAGATACTTGTCCACCTCGTCGTCTTTAAGCAAGATGTCCAGCAAGACGTTTCTGACAACCAAAATTGTGTTGAACGAACACTTGGTGTCCTTGAACGTGATGATATGGCAACAAATTTGCAAGAATGGAGCCATAACCTCTTTGTTTTCGATTATGAGTCTCCTGCATGCAAATTGCGTGTCTGTCACTGTCTTAGCATTGAATTGACTGACCACATCCATCAAGAATCTCACCACCGTAGCAGTAAGTTGTCTCAACATGTGCTCTTCCATCATCTCTTCTGACAACGTCTCGTCATCTTCGTTTCCTTGCAATTGCAATCCGTTATTATACACCTTTTCCCACTTGCTGACAATAAGCTTGTCAATGTCTATGAAAGCCTTGGGCAATAATTCTGCCATGAAAACATCGACGAATTTGACTGGACAGAACTTGATCACACTCCGCAAACAACTGTTAATCATGTGCTTCCAACTGTGCAAGGTAATACCCACAGTATCACCAGCAACGGCTTTCCAAATCATACTTGCTATATTTGGAATCTCATATAATGTGTCTTCGAGTTGGGACAAGGAGCCAATGGTCAAAAATGCATATTCTCTTGTGTATCTTATCAAATGTCCTACTGAGTCAGCAAAGTCTCTCAAGGTGAGTGCTGCCTTGACGTTCTCCTCGATGAATGTTTCTTTGGACTGGATAGACACACCTTGTTGCCAGAACCTCTCCGTACAACTGTATCTCACAAAAGACTGAACGGCATCGGGCAAGTCCTTCCAGTTGTCAGGATTGTGATAGGCTTGGATTTGAGTCAAAAGCTGTAAAATGTGTGGCACAATTGGTTGAACCCTAGGTTTCCATAACTTCAACAAGTTGAGGTATTCGGTAGAATCATGATCAAGCTTTTCGATACTGTACTGAATAAAGATTCTGGTTGCTCTAATTGGGAAAATAGACGACCAGTGATCTTTCAACTTCTGCTTTAGTATTTTGCCTTCTTCGTCCATTTCAGACTCCAAGAGGTTTGTGGTGGCAGTTATTCCTCTGCGCTGGAAGTAGGATGCTATTTCGACAACACCCATTCTTTCCATAAACCAATGCAAGTCCATCAAGCCTTTTTCGGTCTCTGGTGCAGACCATGCAGCAAGCTCGGGATCCACAATTTTGGCAAATAACTCATTCTTATCTGTAATGGAAGACCGAGAAGCAATCACCAACAAAAACGACTTGAATGCAACATTTTCATGATCGGTCACCTTTTTCGAGGACAAGATATTGGCTACAACATTTTCCAAATCGTTGAAGATCTTCTTTAATGATTCAGGCATGATGTAGGCCAAACGGTTTAATTCAGTTCCGCAACTTGTTCTCAAATCACGAATCAACTCTTTTTCTTCGTCTGTAATGTTGGGTGGATACTCAAAGGTAGCTGTAATCAAAATTTTCTCTAATACCTTAAACATTAAGGGACTGACATCCTTAAGCAATGGAGCAAATTGAACCAAGGTTTGAACTCGTTTTCTAATCAAGAGCGGACTTGCCAAATTCATGGCCAATAAGCGTTCGCCTAAGCTTTCGACTAGCTTGTTTAATCTATCATTGATGGCTTCAAAGTCTTTTCCACTGTACCAGATTCTCCATCTAGATATTCCTCTAATACAATTTTCGATGATGTTGAATTGAGAAGACCCATAATTAAACTCAACTGATTTTTCATCCAATTTGTATTCTGTAATACATTTGCTTCCTAGCTCGGAGCTGAAGAAATTTTGTAACCTGTTTTCTAACCACATCAACCCTTCTTCCGGTTTTTTGCAAATGGTGATTCTAACTATGTCTTCGTTAAACTTCTTGTAGTTCTGTAAGAATGAATTTGAATCTGAATTTGAGTCGAAATCCATATCTAAAAACTTCTTGGATATGTGCTCGTCATCGTAAGTATAGTTGATTGTTCTGTTTGCTGCTATTTCTAGCAATCCTAACAAGAGTTTCACGATCGGCTCCTTGGAACTTAGCTCGTCAAAACGTAAGATCGTAACCCACATTTGTAAAGATAAGCCACTGATAATTAAACTTGGGTGATTGGTGGTACTCAACACCAAGCTTAAGTAGTTATCAATATTAGATGATTCCCAGGAAACTTTGTTTTTCGATGAGATGTTCAAGTATTCACTGAGTGACACTATCATTTCCACGGTTTTCTTCAATAGCGAATACACTTGTTCGTCAATGTCGTCCGGATCTATTTCTAAGGATTGGTAGAAACGGGCCAACTTCTCGATGCCTTCGGTGCTGAAGATGGAGCCGATGAAAAAGTTGAAGTCCTCGGTATTACTGTAGGATCTTGTGAAGAGAATATGCAAGCAATCGACGGCCAAGGTCTTCAATTTGATGTCGGGCAAACTTAATATGTTGATGAGAGTTTGCATGATGTTTTCGCTTTTCAACACCGATGGCTGGATCCAGTGCAAGCATGTTTTGAATGTGGATAATATTTTGGGGACAAATATCTGGCAGGAGTCGCTCTTGACGTCGTTGTTGTTGAGGGTCTCCAAGAGAAACTGGCTCCACACCACAAACCATCCGTTGGGGGTGTATTTGCAGCGGGTCATGGTGCTGTTGTATTCGTAGAGCGAATTGAGGACCGATTCCGGCGTCACTATCAACACGCTCAATTGGTTCAAGATGACGGTGCGTTTGGAGGCTATGGGGTCATCGAGAAGGTAGATGTCTTCGAACAAGGTTCTGAGGATGATGAGGGAGAGCTCGCGCGAGGTGAAGTTGTTGGACCACAAGCTCCACAAGTCCTGGTCCATGGACATCCAGCCGTTGTCGGTTTCTTCTTTGGAGACGCCGTTGGCATCGCTCTTTTCGTCCAGTATGTCTTCGGAGCCGTCCTGGGGGTCCTTTTCCTTGGAGCCGTTGCGGAGCGAGGAGAAATTGCCCCAGATACGCTTGGCAATTGCCACCCAGAGGAACGCCAACTTCTCCTTGATGTAGTGGGGGTCGTCCTGTTCGATCTTGCTGGCCAATTCCACGATCCAATTGCGGATGGCCAAGGTCTTGGCCGCGTCGAACTCGTGGAACCGGGCCTTGATGGAGTTCTGGATGAGCGACAACCCAAAGTGCCGGACTATGTAGTTCTTGCCGTTGTTTTCGGGCAAGGCCAACTGGTAGCCCCAGAAGGGCGACTCGTCATTGGCCTTGATAGTTTCCAAAAATTCCTGGGCCTCTCTTCGCTGGCTGTTATTGGACTTCGGGTCGTAGACCACCCCCAAGGCGCTGATAATCTGACTGACGCCACTGCTATCCATTGTCATTGACTTGCAGTGCAGAAGTAGAATGGAATGGGTCCGTTAGTGGAAGGCGATGCGATATGAGTAGGGTATAAATATGCGTCGGTTAAAAGGGGAAGGGTGATTAAAGTAGGAATTGTCCCTTGATTGGTTCAATGAATCTGATAACGGTGGTGGATAGGGTTCAGTAGGTCTCCATCTACGAGTTTTCAGGCTGTTTATCTTTTTTCCCGCATTATTGGAGATATAAGGCGGTTCCGGCCACGTGACCAAGATAGGAGTGGATATAGGTGGAGAAGTATTGCTGGGGACATGGGTGGGTGAAATAGGAGGGTGAAGTGGAAGGAGAGAATGGAAGAATGCAGGAGGACGAGGAATGGCGTATTTATTGGAATGGAGTATTATGGTTTTTCTAGAACGGACTATTCCTTATTAATTTTTATGAAGGTGTACGGTGAGTATGGAATAACTACGAGTTTGACATATTATAGTAATTACAATAATTATTTCTCTATTGGAATAATTTGTTACGTGTGTACTCTACTCACAGGTAATGGACTTCATATATAGACCATTTGGTCCATAACTTCGAAAGACTGGATGGAACTGCGCGTCATATTAAAGAGTGACTTGTCTTTATTGTTGGTTTGTGCTTGAATTGGGTGATATTGGCAAAATGGACAAATAGCGCTATTACCCGATTTCTTACTATATCCACATGGTATGTGTAGTTATCTCTTCGTGTGTGAATATGAACTCGAATGTACTTTTCTTTTGCAATAAGCATATGTTCCCTTCTAGGATTTGCGACCAGGTCATTCACAAACGTCTATTGTAGAGAAAATATTTACGATAAGTATTAGCCCAGGTCCACTTACTTCTCGTATATCTTGTGAAGTACGAATTACTTGAGGCACATTTACTTCAGCTCTTTTCTAGCCTTATATCGGAACCCTGATCACAGTCTCCAGCACCAAAAGTAGAAATCTCCATAGATTTGTCCGTGGATAGAATCATTAAACTCACGCAAATACTATCTCACAGACATTTTCCATAATAGCTATCATAGAAAAGTCTAATACGACTATCGTAGATAGTTCTCCATAATGAATCTCCAAATAATATTCTCCATAGTACCTCTCCATAGATAGTCTCATAATAACTTCCCATGGATAAGTTTTCGTAATAACTCTCCACATATATGTCTCCATAATTACTCTCCATATATATGTCTCCATAATTACTCTCCATATATATGTCTCCATTATTAGTCTCCATACATATGTCTCCATAATTACTCTCCATGTACATGTCTCCATAATTATTCTCTATATGTCTCCATAATAACTCTCCATGTACATGTCTCCATAATTACTCTCCACATATATGTCTCCATAATAACTCTCCATGGATAGAATCTCTATAATTCTCAATTATATCTCTCCAATTTATTCTTAAAATCATCCATAGCTCTTATTCTCCAAAATTTCTACACCTTTCTTTTTCTTCATCATTCATCGATCTATATATTTCACAAGTAGAACTTCTTCTTGTCTCTCTCCATGTCGGGCCTGTGTTCCCACACCGTCTCGCCCTTGATGCCCTTCTGCATGCGGCGAAGCTTCAACGTGAACTGGGGCCCCAATTCCTGGAGTCCCACCTTCTCCTCGTTTCTAAACACATATCTGTGTCTTCTGAAGAAAATGTAATCACGCTGGTTGTGGAGGGTGATGACCTGGCGGCCCTGGATCTCGGGGTTCTTGGGAAATATGGATTGGAAAAGTCTTCCAACAGTCTTACCGAACCGCGAGTTGAAGTTGTTCAACACCAACTCGGGCGTGTGTTCGGTGGCACGGCCGTGGCCCTGGATGCGCTTGCCGTCCATGATGGAGGTGATGGAGAAGTAGAAACTGGGGCCTTCGGGCAAGTGGATCAACGAAAGTCCGGTGACCTTCTTCTTGTCCTCGTTGATGACCGCAAGTGTGGTGTAGTCTCTGTTGGCACAGAATTTGGCCATGTCCACCATACTGAACTGCTTCTGGCGCTTGATGAACGTGGTGTTGGGCAAAAAGTCCATCAACATGTCGGCAAACTCGTAGGCTGGCTTCTTGGCCTCTGCCGAAGTGGTCAACAAGATCTTGGGCTCTTTGGCGGCATCGGCAAAGTATTCGCCAAACTCGTCGTCTCCTTCGACTTCTGCCGCAATAGTCTCATCATATACCCGCTTGCTGTCGATGGTATCGGGCACGTTCTCTGCTAGTCTCTGTTCTCTTAATTCAGGATTGGCTCTCTCTTCCTTGGCCCGTTCGGCCCGAAGCTTGTGCTTCTGCTTGCTCTTCTCCGACTTGATCTCGCCATACACCTTCTGCCTTCGTTGCTTGTTCTTGATGTTCTTGAGCGCCTCGCTGGTCTTGGAACTCATGGTTGGTAGTGAGAATAAAGAGATGCGATGAGCTCAAAATGTAGTTAGTGCGCACATTTTATCACCACCGTGATAATGACCTTAGCACGCTGGACGGGCCTAATCAAGCACAAACAGTGGCAATTGGCCGACACAGTGTCCCGAGGGACCCTTGGGCGCTATGGCGACCTAATGACGTCGCTATTTCCCGAAATCCCGTCTCCGCTGCCCCTACTGCTTGGCCCTCAATGGGGCACCCATTTTCTATGGTGTAGCCAGCCCAACCAAAGCTTGGGCACCGACGGCTACGACAACTACCAGGCACCTGAATGGAACGACCAGGCGCTCTTTGCCCGCCGCATGTGGGTACGGGGGCGCTTGCAATTCACCACACGGACGTGGACGGTGGGACACGACATTGCCTGTGAAGAGAAAGTCTCTTCAGTGAGAACGGTGGGTCTGTCGCTGTTTGTCACCATAGACCGGAGTATTGGCGATGGTGAGCCGCTAATGACGGAGCTGCGCACCTTGGTCTACACTAATAAGAAGTATGAGGGAAATGCAAATACTACTGGGGCTATTGTGCTTAGTCCAGGCTCTTCAGCTGAACTCACAGTACTACCGGATCACCTCTGGCGCTACTGTCTGCTCATCTCGAACTTTCACCGCATCCACTGGGATCCTGCCTACTGCAAAGCCGAGGGATTGGAGAGTGTGGTAGTTCCTGGTCCCTTCATGGTGTCGATGCTGTTGTACTGGTTCCAACGCATCGCAGGACGCCAGGTCCGCCTGTTCACCTACAAGAACATAGCGCCGTGCTACGTTTCGGAGCCCATCAGGATGGGCGAGACGAAGGTGGGCGACGGGAAGTATCGGATCACCATAGATGGGGACAAAAGGTATTTTGAAGGGGAAATTGAATTAATGGATAAAAGTAAAGAATAATTAAGGAAGGAATTAATAGGATTATTACTGAAATTAATACAGAATGGAGAATTGAAGCATGATGAGAATGACGGAAGATGTGAATTCTTGGAGAGATAAGATGAAAAAATATGAGTTGGAGTTATTTGACGTTGGAATATTATTGGGGTGGAATCTATGGAGAAATTAAATGAAAGGAATTTGAAGAATCCCACAAGGTGAAAAATTACAGGGGTACAATTATGGAGAGATTAAATGAAAGGAATTTTTAATTGCAAGTAACTCGCCAGGTGAAAAATTATAGGGGTGTATTTTTTGAATTGTACGGAGGCGTTGATTTCAGATAGCTCCAGTTCAAATAAGGCCACTGACTTACGAGATCTACGTTCGATCGTATATGTACAACACGCCCCTATTCGCGTATCCTACCATTCATTCTCAACGTTTCACAATTCCAGTAAAAAAGAATACTATTTCCAAGGGTGAAATATTGGACGCCTGTAAAGAAATAGAAATATGATTATGAACATCAATAAATTCAAATAAATAATCAAATAACATCTGAAGCATTTAATTATAAATTGTTGTTTCAGCACCCAAAAGAGATAATTTGAAATATTAAATAGAAACAGCTAACATTGTAACTATCATATTCGTATCATATAAACTGTTACGACATATACGGTAGAAAAAAAAATTCCTACTCATGTAAATAAAGAGAATTTATACTCTAGCTTGTCAATAATAATTAATAGTGCAGTAAGTATGAATAATTACCTCTATTTCAATTACTTCATGTATGATGAGTAAACCATAGCAACTTCTGATGCTAATAATTTGTAGTATTTATGAAGGCACTTCTGCTAGCTATTTCCTCCCTACATTCATGTTTTCCCCCTCACATTTCCTCACATTCCACAAATGTGCCAACCTCGCCATTTCCCCACACTTCCATGGTGCTATTTGTGGAATTATCAATAGATCTACTGTGGTCTGACTATGGGTAACCAGGTATTAGCATATTAGCATTGTCTATATGTAGCATATCTAGCGTTATCTGTCTATCTTCTATCAAGATCTAATATAGCCACCCTCCTCTCTATCTAGCTATTGGCCATAGCTCTAGTCTTTTCTGTATATCGGCCCACAGACCCAATTAGTTTCAATCTGCCTCTATGAGCCTTGTCCAATGTGGTCTATGCCACGAGCCATTGTCTGTCCAAAGATACAACACCCACCTCCACAAACTCAATACCTTAGTCTATCGGTATTTTAATCTAGATATAATATCATCTCCACGGAATCACGAAATCAATAGCTGTTGAGCTGTTGACTAAGTTCACTCTCCCTCTTAGATCATCGGTCTAACTCTCTCCATTATAGATCTAATGTGGCTCTCACCTTTCCCACACAGTAGTCCTTGTACTCCTCCACATAGCCCTTGTGGTTGAGCTCCACCTCTCCACTCAACTCGGACACGATTTCCCCGTTTCCGGCCACCAACACCATGCCCCGGGGCATTTGGGTGAGGTCCGGCATGGGCTCCACCACCTTGGCATCCAAGATCAAACTGGTGATGTTGTTGGCCGCCTGGCGGCCCATGTACATGGCCCAGCCAGCGCTCTTGATGATGGGCAAGTCGACCAAGTCGCCAATGGCGAAGAACTTGGGGAGATGGGCCTTTTCGCTGGTCAACTGGAGGTACTGGTTGACCCTCACATTGTTGGACTCGGTGACAAAGTCCGATTGTAACAGAGGGGCCAAGATGTGGGTGTTGTTTTTGTGGTTGTTGCACCACTGGTTGTACAGCGAGGAGATGACTTTGCCGGTGGTGGTCTGGAGGTCGCCGTTGGGTAGTTCCTGCGCCACCCGGGTGTTGGTGTAGACGTGGACCCCGGCTCTTTCGATGGACTCGAGTGTCATCTGTTTGAACGCATCGGAGAGCGGTTCTGGCGGAAACTGGGGGTGGGGATGGATCAAGTTGACGGTCTTTTCAGGGAACGCGTGCTTGATGTCGCCGGCTACCTCGATTCCGACGGCTCCGGCGCCGATAACGGAAACGGTGTGGTGCTTCTCGATGGTGGTGCGATACTGCTTCATTTCCGCGACATACGACTCCAAGGTGTAGGCGTCGGGCGTGGTAGGCCATTGGCGGTTGCGGCCCGAGGCCAAGATTACGTAGTCAAAGGCGATGGTGGCCGTTTCATCTTGGTCGTTTAACGTGTAGGTGGCCGAGGCCTCGGAGAGGGCGGTGACCTTGCCGTGGATGTAGGTGATTTCGAGGCCCTCAGTGCGGTTGGCGTCCGGGTTCTGGGCATGGACTTTGGCCAACGAAGCGGCCACCGCCGGGTCGTTGGAAACCACCCGATCGAAAGTAAGCCCCTGCAACTGCGCCATGGGCACGTACTGGGTCTCGGCAAACTGCGGGTCCACGAAGGCCCTGGGAATTCCGATGATGTTGAGAAAGCCCAGGCGCGGCTCCACCAAAGTGACCAGAATCTTGGGGTGTTTGCTGGCAAGGGCCGTGGCGTAGAGCGGGTCCTCCGACCGCAGCTGGAAGTGCTTCTTGAAGCTCTTGACCGCCGCCAAGCCCGCGTATGCCCCTCCCACCACAAGCACGTTGGTGGTGTAGGAGATGGCGGTTTGCGAGACTTCGCTGGGTGGTGCAGTGGGCCTGGAAAGCGGCATTTTGACAAACGGGGTCGCTCGGAAGAGAGAGCGTGTGCAGTTGGAGATAGTACTTCGGCAGTTCCGTCCCAAGGCCATGCAATGTGGTGTGGGCCTGTTGGCAAAAACTCGTATTTATCTTTTTGATCTGCGTGGATTTTTCAACGGCACCTGCAACCAATACCCGAGTTCGGAAATGCGCCCGGTGGCCACAAAGGGCAATGTGTCCTTCTGCATACAGTGCATTATCTGATCATGTCGTCGACAGGATGACTCCACTCCACTTAATTTGCCCAGCTTCTGCACTACCCGGGCTTCTCCACTATATTTCACCCGGTTCTCCACCATTTTTCACCCGGTTCTCCACCATATTCCTCCCGGCTTCTCCACCACCCGGACTTTCTGCACATTTCACCCGTTCCGTGCCGGCACCCACTCTCAGTCTCCGCCTATATCTGCCCCCACATCGCTGCTTTAGCCCCCACTGCTCCTCCACTGTTTCTTGCTCTATTACGCGCAGGAACATTACCACTGATTGGACCCTGAAACATCCCCAAAGCCCCTACACACAATGCCCCAAATCGTCGTCGTCGGTGCCGGTGTCCTCGGACTCTCGACTGCACTTGTGCTTAGCGAAGTTCCCGGTGTCCGCGTCACCGTGGTGGCCCACCACGGTCCCCATGACTCATCCATGAATGCTGCGTTCACTTCGCACACCGCCTACACTTCGGGCTGGGCTGGGGCACACTTCCGGCCTGCTCCCAGTCACAATGATGCCGAGTATGAGCAGCAGCTCATTACCAGAGTGACCCAGGCACAATTCCGCAAATGGAGCCGCTCGCACCCCGAGAGCTCCATCCGCTTTATTGACGGAGTAGAGTACTTCGAGGCTCCCGATGATGTCACCGTCAGCTTGGGCAGAGGCTACACCGAAGACATGGCCAACTTCCGGGTTCTTGACACCAACCTCCCCCAAGGCGTCAAGATGGGCACCCAGTACGACACCTGGGTGTTGAACCCTCCAGTGTACTTGCGCTTTCTCCACGACAAGTTGGTCCGCAATGGAGTCAACTTCGTGAAAAAAGAGCTCCACTCGCTTGCTGAGGTCAACGCGCTAGTCCCAGGCTTCCCCATAATTGTCAATTGCTCAGGCACCGGCTTACTCTACCACGGCGGACACGACCCCAAGGTGTTCCCCATTCGTGGCCAGACCCTCTTGTTGGACCCTCCGGAAAACTGCCGTTACCACACCGAAACCGTGACGCACCAGGCAGAAAACGGCTTGTGGACCTTTATTGTGCCCAGGCCCAACGGCGGCATCATTCTCGGTGGAACCAAGCAGCCCCACGACTTGTTGGCGTCGCCTCGCGACTCCGACACCGAGGCCATCTGCGAGCGTGCCCGGGTGTTGTATCCTGAGTTGATGAAGAAGGACACCAACGGAAATGGTTACTTCGACATTCGAGGCATCAACGTGGCCTTCAGACCTGCCAGAGAGGGCGGATTGCGTGTTGAGTTGGAAAGAAAGGACCCCTCCAAGGGCCGCGTGAATGACGTGATCCACAACTACGGCGGAGGCGGTTTGGGCTACGAGCTCAGCTACGGTTCTGCTGTCAAGGTGGCCCAGAAGTTGAACAAGATCATTGGCGAAAAGATTTAATCAGTTAAAAATGGAGTTACTGAATATGAGCGTTAAAGGAGTAATAGTTACTGAATAAGAGAGTTAAAGGAGTAATAGTTACTGACTAAGAGAGTTAATGGAGTAGTAGTTACTGAATAAGAGAGTTAAAGGAGTAATAGTTACTGAGTGACAGAGAGTTAATGGACTCAATAGTTACTGACTAAGAGAGTTAATGGAGTAATAGTTACTGAGTGACAGAGAGTTATGAATTCACAAATAGTTGGTGACTTTACAGAGTTATGACTTGTCGCAATAGTTAATGCTTCACGGAGCTATTCTTCGGAGTTTAATTACTTCAGAGTTAATTACGTCAGAGTTACTTACGTCAGAGTTTATTACTTCAGAGTTAATTACCTGACACAATACTGTAGAAAGTGTAAAAATTGTGACAATTGATGGTACATTATGTGGGACGGAAGTCCGCAATGGATAATGTGAAGTTAATTAATACACCAAATCATGAACCAGTACTATGGCAGCAGTGGTTTGACACACCAGAACTCAGAGTACAGAATAACTAAGAGTTAATTTCAGCAGATCCAATCCATCAACACACCACAGCACTTTTCTCTCTCCTTTTTGATCAACTCTCTGCCTCTACATCACTTCTCAATATGATCAACTCTGCCTCTACATCAACTCACTCTCAATTTGATCTATTCCTTTTAGTTTACTCTTCTTGTCTTCTGCCCTGGCCCCTTCATTCAACTATTGGTTGTATAGTGTAGTGGTTATCACTTTCGGTTTTGATCCGAACAACCCCGGTTCGAATCCGGGTACGACCTTTTTTTGCATCTTTTCCAAACCTTCTATTCCGCTCTATTTTGCACCTTTCCGCTTTTGGTTCCACCAATTGCTCCGCATTCCGTCTTCGTATTTTCCTTCTACATCTTGATCTTGTCTGAGCCCAGTTCGCCAACAACCTTAATCAAGCATCCTACTCTGCTTCCAGTCTCCTGCACAATTGCACTTTACCCACCACACGTCCCTCCTTCCTCTCTGTCTATCCCCGCACAGACTTACTACTCCGATGCTCACTAAATTCCACATTTCTTTCGCGTCACAACCTTCCATCTCCCTAATTTCACCTCCCTAAATTCACTGTCTCCTACTCTATCATACACCGTGACTCCTCTATAACTACAACCTCTCATACGCTTACTTCACACACTGTCCATACTCTCTATTCTTCCTTTTATCATCCCACGTTGGCTTATCTCGGTTCCTCCACGAACCCGCATCTATTACTCCCACACGTGGGGCCCTCGTAACTTACCGCAAAACATAATCTCGGGTTTGTACCAGCATTTTATTACTACCCTTTCACTTGATCGCTTTTCATATAACACCGTCGGCGTCTACTTTGCGTGTTTCTTCCTTTTCCCGACCCTGCCTCTCCTCTTCTTCTGCTTCTCCTTCTCCTCATCACCACCATGAAGTTCGGAGAACACTTGAGAAAGGCGCTCATCAAGAACTACAGCTTCTACTATATTTCGTACGATGACTTGAAGCATCAATTGAAAAAGGGCTTGAAGGACAATGACTACGAGTGGAACAACCAGTTGGAGGAGGACTTCCTCAACGCGTTGGAAACCGAGTTGGACAAGGTCTACCTGTTCACCAAGGTCAAGAACACCGAAGTTAACCGCCGCATCAAGGAGCTGGAGGCCTACGTCCACGAGGTCGTGGGCGCCCTCCAGCGCTTCCAGGCCAACCCCAAAGACTCCTCCATCACCAGCGTGCCCCAGGAACAGGACTTCGAGGACTTGGAGCAGGAATTGAGTGACATCATTGCCGATGTCCACGACTTGGCCAAGTTCTCCCGCTTGAACTACACCGGCTTCCAGAAGATCGTCAAGAAGCACGACAAAACCACCCTGTTCAACTTGAAGCCCGTGTTCCAGGTCCGCTTGAACTCCAAGCCCTTCTACAAGGACAACTACGACAAGTTGATCGTCAAGTTGTCCAAGTTGTACGACTTGGTCAGAACCAGAGGTAACCCCGTCAAGGGTGACTCCGCCGCCGGAGGCTCCCAGCAGAACTTTGTCAGACAGACCACCAAGTACTGGGTTCATCCCGACAACATCACCGAGTTGAAGTTGATTGTGTTGAAGCACTTGCCCGTGTTGGTGTTCAACGCCGACAAGGAATTCGAGCCCGAAGACAGCGCTATCACCTCCATCTACTTCGACAACGAGGACATGGACCTCTACTACGGCAGATTGCGCAAGGACGAGGGTGCCGAGGCCATCAGATTGAGATGGTACGGAGGCATGAAGTCGGAGCAGATCTTCGTCGAGAGAAAGACCCACAGAGAGGACTGGACCGGAGAGAAGTCTGTCAAGGCCAGATTCGCCCTCAAGGAGAAGAAGGTCAACAGCTTCTTGAAGGGTGACTTCACTGCCCAACAGGCCTTTGAAAAGGCCAGAAAGGAGGGCAAGAAGTCCCCTCAAGAAATCGACAACTTGGAGAGATTGGCCAAGGAGGTCCAGTACCGTGTCCTCAAACACAAGTACAGACCTGTCATGAGATCCTTCTACAACAGAACCGCCTTCCAGTTGCCTGGTGACGCCAGAGTGCGTATTTCTTTGGATACCGAGTTGAGTATGGTCAGAGAAGATGACTTCGATGGCTACGATAGAACTCACGGAAACTGGAGAAGAATGGACATTGGAGTGGACTACCCATTCTCCCAATTGTCCGACAAGGACATCTGCCGTTTCCCATACGCTGTCTTGGAAGTCAAGTTGCAGACCCAAATGGGACAAGAACCACCTGCATGGGTGAGAGACTTGGTTGCATCCCACTTGGTCGAGGCGGTACCTAAGTTCTCCAAGTTTATTCATGGTGGTGCCAGTTTGCTCCCAGACTACGTCAACTTGTTGCCTTTCTGGTTGCCACAAATGGACGTCGACATCAGAAAGCCCAAGGTGGAGCAAAACTACGGTATCAACAGAAACGTGGCACAAAGAATGTTGAAGTCCTCCTCGTCTGGAGGTGAATTGGATGAAGAAGAGTACACCGGTGAGGTGCATTTCTCCAATGACTACAACCCATTGGAGGCTGATTTGGACGAATCCACTCCTTTGTTGTTGCCAAACAACTACACCAACAGACGCTCCAACTCGCCAGTGTCCGATTTCTTCTACCACTTGTACGGCAAGTTCTTATACTACTTCAACGATGACCGTACTTTCACCGTCAAGGAAGGTACCAACTACGACTTGAACAAGACCTTTGAGTCAAAAATCCCCAAGGGAAAGAAAATCTCCGTTCCTATCAGAATCGAGCCAAAGGTTTACTTTGCTACTGAGAGAACTTTCTTGAGTTGGTTGTCCATTTCCATGATTTTGGGCTTCACTGCCACCACTCTCTTGAACTACGGTTCGAGATCTGCATTGACTGCCTCCATTGGTTTCTTCTTCACCGCATTATTCACCTTACTTTATTCCACCTACACTTACGTGTGGAGAGTCTTGATGATCAGAGAGAAGAAGGCTGTTCTGTATGGAGACAAGTTTGGACCCAACATGATTTGTGGTTGTATTTTCGCAGCCACTTTCTTCACTTTCTTGTTCAAGTTTTTGGAGAACTAATATAGGGCCAAACTCTGTTCTCTGCTTGAACACTTCTAACTCTTCAGAGTCTGTGAAATCAAAACAAAGCAAAATCATAGCACAAAAAACTTTATTTCTTTAATGTTGCATTTCTTAGTGAAGAAATTCGATTAGAAAAAGAGTAAATATTAATAGCGAAGAATGTTTACTAGTAAAGCAGTAGTGGGTTTGGCCACTACTGCATTGTAGATGAAATCTTTTTTTTTTGGAGGAATGTTTTGTAGAAGCAAATACAGGAAAAGTTTGGATATGTGGAATTTCAGAAAAACTGGAAAAGTCCGAAAAAACAGATCACATGTCCAAATATTCTAAATTATCGTCCAAGAACTGTAATTTCTTTATCCATCTGGCCATTCTGCCTCGATAGCTTATTTGAATGCCAAATTTGATACAAAGGCAATTAATTGAGCTAAAAAGAGTTCGAAAAAAGGTAGGACATCTGGAATATAAAATACTCTATATGACCTCTGTTTGAGTGTGTGGATATGCCGTGATTTGCCGAATGGCTGCTATTTAGACTAAATTTGACCTTAAAATCTCTTTAGATATATATATATATATATAACTCCAGTTCAAGGATACCCAGCTAGTTGCGCTTTTACACTGCAAGGCCCAACTCAAGCTGATCTCGGAGAAACCTTCGTGCATTCATGATAGCCCGTGCTGCGTCCTTCAAATCTGCTGCAAGTTTCAATGATCTCACCAACCGAAGTGATGCCCGTCTGTTTGAGCACGATGGTCCGGGGTTTGGGGTTATAGTTACAGTTTTGGTGGCTATTGTTTCCCTAAAGGCCTCGGAATTGTTGAGAATTATAATAATAATAGGAGAGCTTCCGATTATTGTCCAGTACCTATTTGTAGTACAATTTCGGACCTTCTTCCTGTTGCTATCTAAGTCATCTAGTTGAGCTTCTGGATGGAGTAACGTAGTAAAGGATGCCTTTGACTATTTGACCTTAGGCACAGTCGCACGATCTGCAGAGCCATGCGAGATTCGGAGATGTCATCGAAGTCAATAGGCGTTTTTGAGTTTTCATCACCTGGGCCACGAGCCCTCCAAGAACGCCATTTGATTAGTACTATGCTCTTTGACTTTGACATGGCCAAAGTATGACCTTGCCGTCACAAGTCTCATGCACTGAAAGGTCCCCTCATTTGCCCGTCTTCATTGTTAGTAGCACCGTCTCCACTCCCCTTTCAAGAAAGGCACGGGACAATACCTGCCCTTTTATTGTGCAAAGGGCCCAATGGGGATCTCGGGCGGATAACTGAGCCAAGAGATCTGGCTCAGCTTTGGTGAGATGAACCAAGCCTCCAGCGCATTTCCGTAGCTACCTGACAGTAGTAAAGGGCATCATGGGCATCATGAGACCGGAGATTCTATTCTCCGCATCTCGCATGCACATGCATATGTCGTCTTGACAGACATATGCAAGCACTTTTCTCAACAAGGCAATTTGCGGGAATGTCCTCCCCACAACCCCCCACCATTCTGCGGATTTGAAGGGCTGTCTATGTACGGACAAGCCCTAGTCCCCGAAACGGAACCGCTGTCATTCCCAAAGCTCCCCAACATCTCCGAATTCATGCCTTGCCCCAGGAACATTTCCAAATCAGGACATTTCTGGGACCAACCCCACTGCTGCAAATTGTGCACCAGAGCTGTTGCTGGAATATCTACGGACATAGCAGGCAATGCGAGCAGTAGACAGGTATTTAAACTCTCTGGGTCGCCGGTTGAAGCTTCCTCAAATGCCGGAGCAGAATGCACAGCCCTATACCCCAGTTCGTGCTCTTCTTCTTGTGCCTTTTGCACCTTGGTGCGGCTGCTCCAGTTAGTCTTCTTAGTGTTCAGAACATAACGCTTCCTTCCCAGGACCCCTTCTACACTCCTCCCGATGGCTATGAGAAGCTCAAGCCAGGTGAGGTCATCAACTACCGCAAGGTAAACCATGCATACGGCATCCTCATGTTCGAGGAGAAGATCCAGGCTGCGTACCAGTTCTTGGTGAGGTCGCAAGACTCCCACGGCCAGCCCAATGCCATCGTCACCACGGTGCTTGTTCCCCACAACGCCGACCCCTCCAAGATCTTGTCGTACCAGGCCGCTGTTGACACCTCCAACACCGACTGTGCTCCTTCGTACGCTTTGCAGTTGGGCTCGGATCCCGCCTCCTGGGTCACCTCCAACATCGAACAGCTTCTTTCACAAGCAGGCTTGTACCAGGGATGGATCGTGGTGATTCCCGACTTCTTGGGCCCCAAGGGCGCATTTGCGGCCGGATACCAGGCGGCCTATGCCACCATGAACTCGTTGAAGGCGGTGGTGGCCTCGGGAGACATCACTGGCGTGAAGAAAGACGCCCGCATTGCACTTTGGGGCTATTCCGGAGGATCGCAGCCTTCGGCTTGGGCTGCAGCATTGGCACCCTCGTATGCTCCCCAGTTGAACATCGTGGGCTCTGCCGTAGGCGGAATCCTCATCGACCCCAACAATATTGCCAACGTGACGGTAGGAACAGTCTTTTCTGGCCTTATTCTCAACGCCATCAACGGCCTCGTCAAGGAATACCCCGACTTGATGGACTTTGTCAAAGACAAGTTGTATCCTGACGTCCAGGCCAAGTTTTTCAAAGCTGACAAGCAGTGCTTGTTGGCCAGTGTGGTGGACGCCACGTTTGCTGAGTGGGAGGACTTCTCGTCATTGGGGGCCCAGATCTTGCAGGAGCCACTTCCCCGGAACATCACCAGCCAGAACAACTTACTCAACTTGCCCGCACGTCCCAAGGCCCCATTTTTCTTCTACAATTCGCAGGACGACGAAATTATTCCTGCTGCTGATGCAGACAAGTTGTACGACCAGTGGTGCCACGATAACGTCAGCATCGAATACCGGCAGGACCGGTTCGGAGAACACATCACCCAGGCTGTTGCTGGTGCTGGCGATGCGTTCAGCTGGATTAAGGACCGCCTCAACGGCAAGACGCAGAATGGGTGCAAAAAAACCATTTCCGTTTCGAATTTGTTCAACGGCGACTCTGTATCGGGATTAGGCGAAATCGCAGTGGACATTGTCGAGACCTTGCTTGGTTCCGACATTGGGCCTGGAATAGCTGCTTCTTCTGCCGATTCGACATTATCTGGAAATTCTACCGACTCCCTGGACAATTCCACCACCAGCTCCGATCAAAGTGGATCCTCGTTCTTTGACTCGTTGTTTGGCTCTGGATCCTCCTCAGAAGGTACCGCCACTGCTAGCAAGCCCAGACCTCTGGCCACTGGTCTGCCATCAATCGGTGAAAATGCCAATTCTACGGAGGCCAGTTCTGGACCTGCTAGTTCCTCCACCGATTCGTCGTTGTTAGGCTCCATAATTGATGCAGTGCTCTAGAATCGGTACTAGAAACTATATATAAGTGTCGGCTCTTTAGAGTGCTTGCTTTTAGGTTTTGCACATTTGGAAAGATTAATAAACGAAATGTATGGTACTAGTTATGACTTGGTAGGTGCTGGCAGGGTACCCATTTAAGAAGATTATAATTCGTAAAATCGTGCCACTGAATACTATGAAATCGTGCTACTGAATACTAATCGTACTAATAATTATAAAATTAATTTTGTCACAGAGATTGAAGCTAAATCCACAGAAATTGGATACGGGATACCAATTTCTCAGGAACATGGAACCCTTTCTAAGAATCATTCCACTAAATTCTATTGCGCAAAGCGTTTGAGCAAGTGAGAAGGAAAAAAACAAGAAAAGAAACAATCCAGCAATCACCTTAGTTCATTTCCTTGATTAATATAATACTCCCTATGTTTCCCTAATGGCGGCCAATTTCCATGGACACTGTGCTTCTTTATCTTCTGCTCGCTATGACCTGCCCCGCGTGCTATTACTCATTGCTTACGTAAGCGACCCTTTACCAACGCCGCTTCATCAACACTTTTTACAACTATTTCCACCATGGCTTACAAGGATATCGTGCCTGTAGGCACAGCCCTCATCATCATGGCCACTTCTTTCGGCTTGGGAACTGTGTACTCACAATTGCCCTACGATTTGAACACCTTGTGGAGGTACCAGCCCGGCGCTTTCGAGACGTCGCTTGCTCATTACCGCCAATGGGCGCAATCGCCCATGTATGTCCATCACATTTTCCACGGAGTCATGGCATTGGGCTTGATTGGCTCGTTCATCAAGTTGTACAAGCCTAATGAGGACGCCAAGTACTTCGAGTACGGCTCGTTGATCATGTACATGGTGGGTATCATCATCTACCTCACCAACATCAGAATCGGGGTCAACTCGTGTGTCAGTGGCGAGTGGGGCGAGGTCGACAGAGACACCGGTCTCAATGTGATTGCTGCGAGTGAGGTCATGGTGGTGTTGGCGCTCGTGGGTGTCTTGGTGTTGCAGGGCGGCTTGTATTACGCTGAATGGTACGACAGAAAGTTGCGGGACGAGTTCTACAGAAAGGAGGCGGAGGAAGCTGCTGCTGCTGCTGCTGCCGCAGGCGCAGCGGCTTCTGGCCAGGGCGAGGCTGCTGCTGCCAACGTTGCTACTGCTGAATCCGGCGACGCTGCCGCCACTGCCACCGGCGCCCAGACCAAGGGTAAGGGCGCCAAGAAGAGATCCAAGTAGACCAGACCGTCTGCTTGATCCTGGTATAGTCAATATAAACTGTAATACTGGAAGTAGTGCTTGTGTGTAGGTGCAATGTATGCACTCCCGGTTTCCGCCAATAGAACGGTCGCAATGTTCAGCAAAAAAACTGTTGATAGACTAGAACACCAGGCATGTCTGAACACGTTTACGGGGACTACCCAACCTACTACAAGCAGCCATTTAGAGTAAGTACCAAGTGCGCCAGGACGCAGAATATGCAAGAAATTCCCTTTCGATCCGTGCAAAAATCATCACAATTGGTGCTGGCATGAGTTTTCCAGTGTGCAGAAGAAAACCAGCACAGAAGACATAAAAGAGCAGTTAAGAACCTTAGAATTGTTGTTAGCGTGTCATCTGTTGATTCTGTGCTTTTGTCCACACCAAAAGGTCGTCTTTTCCGTTCTTCAGTGCACTCTATGGCACTTACCCAAAAGCCGTATTGAATCCCATCTCATTATCCACAGCCCCAAGATAAGTGTGAACACTTTGAGTCCCGCCGTTACCTTCGAGTGGTGTACTTCCGTTTCCTTCCAGACTTTTGCTGTGGCCAAAGCATCACTATTCTATTATCCTTCATCTTGGCCATTTCTTGCATTTTCTACTCCCACAGCCGTTCAACCAGCATACTAACATCTCTAGTGGGCTCGCTACCATGCACACACCAAGCCACACTTCTTCTGGTCCGTGTTGTTGGGTCTTTCTGCCCCAGTCTTGTTGTTGGCCACTCCTTTGAGAAGAAAGTACTTGTACGCCGATCACGAGCCTATTCCTAACGTCTACCCATTGCCAAACAGGCCCAGAGACAAGAACTTGTCTGGTTACGACGACGAGTAGTCCATTGGACGTGTGCATTAGAGGTCTTCCCGCCTTTGAATAAATTGATAAAATGATATTTATCTCATAAACAACATAATTACAGTTTGAAAATTGTCTGTAGGAGTAGCAAATCTAGAAGAATTGATACGTATGAACTCTGTAGACAAGTTCTTGTGCAAACCCCAGGCACCTTTCCCTTCTACTCTATACTAGTCCAAAGGTCGTGCGCGCACCCCACAAGTGAAAAATTTCAACTTTTTACACTCAACATCACCAACTCAATTGTAAATAGCATCATGAACAGGTTGACAGGGCTTGTGATGAGAGCCTCTGGCGCTGCTGCCAGGAGCCAGTCTATAAGACCCTCTGCATTTTCAGTTGCCAGATTCCAGGCCATACATACCACTTCTCCTGTGCAAAACGGCAACATGTTCGGAGAGTTGACCAAGAAGGAGTCTGTACCACTTCCTGTGGAGGAGAACGCCGAGCAAGAAGGCGAAGTGACTCCTCAAAACGACAAAGCATTGCAAGAATATCACATGGCCGAGGCCTTGGAGCAGCAGATTAAGGTGGACAAGTACGTGACCCCATTGAAGAGGGCGTTGTTTGACGCCAACGTCGCCGCCAACGGCTTCTACAAGAACAACCAGATCGTGCAGCACGAAGGACGTACATACAAGTTAAGCTTGACCGAGGAAGAGATCGACATATTAGAGCCTTCGGTGTACTTGAAATCATACCGGATCAAATCGTCCATGAAGAAGGCCACCCAGGTGAACCGTTTCGTGCGTGGCTACAACGTCAAGACCGCCATCAACCAGTTGCACTTCAACCCCAAGAAGATGTCCACCGAGCTCGAGAAGTTGTTGAAGAAGGGCTTGGAGCAATCGCGCGAGCTCAACTTGGACGAAGACACCATGTACATCCACAGTTTGTGGGTGGGATCGGACGGAGAGTGGATCAAGAGACCAGACATCAAGGGTAGAGGACGTTGCGGGATCATCGAACACCCCTACATCCACTTGCGTGCCATCTTGAAGTCGAACCAGACCAAGCTCCGGAAGGAGTGGGAGGCTGCGCAAAAGGCGCTTGCCTCCAAGCCCCGCATGTTCTTGAACAACGACCCGTTGAACTTCAAGGTTAGACCCTACTACAAGTGGTAGGCCGTGTACATAGTTAATCAAGCCCACCGGGAAGCTGTAGCACGTGACGCCCGTCACGTGACCACTTCGGTCCTTGTGCCCCTTCCGGCAACCTGCCCTACCTCCTGAGTCATGCCTCTGGGTGGTCCTGTATGGGGCAGATGGGGAAGCCATGTAAAAGCGCATTCTTGCCTATGTGGACAATACTGCGGAATGCCTGTGTCTGTGCCTGTGCCTGTGACAGTCACCAGGTGGCAAAAGAACCACATAACTACACGTGAATATGGCAGCAAATAATACCGGCTGTGTGCACGTACGTCGCCTTGAAGTACTCCAGATGTGGCCACATGTGGAAGGAGCAAGGTCCTGCAATACGAAGTGTAATTGGAAAGAAACAGTGGGTTAAAGTTGCAGCCGTCTGTGCAGTCCCAAACATAAGGAAGAACGGCATTGCGTGGAGCACGGTTCCAGGAATGGGTTCGAGGAGGTGTTTGTGATGAAAGCGTCCAATACCGTCAATAAGGTGCCTCGGGTGCATATGGCCATATACATGCATTTGTCTTGGTATTCCGCCTGCATTGCAGAGGGACTGGTCTGGAATATTATGAGGGCTCGAAATTTTAGAACGCAGCCAGAGCAAGAGAGAATGAGAGAATGAGAGTATGGGAGAATAAAGAGAGAATAAAGAGAGAATAAAGAGAGAATAAAAGAGAGATCACAGGTGTACTGTGAAGGTAAACTAGACTTGAACTCGTTGGTTTAGTTGATTATCCACTGCTGCCTCCATTAATTCGCTGGTCTTGAACGCTTCTTCCTCTTTTCGCAGCACTAGATAAGCGACATTCGACCAGTGGATGTTGATGTGCAGAGCTCGAGATGCACAGCCCTAGCCCAAGTCTGGATTGGGGTGGTCTCCTTCGCTTGGGCTTGCTGGATACGACTTTTCCGCCGAAAATTGCAAGCGCCATGCTTCCATATCTCCATAATTTGGTCTACTCCGTTTATAACTCAAACTATTTAGTACCACCTTGTCACCGTAGATTCTTGCTGTAACTTCTGTTGCACACTGTTTCGTGTGGTCATACCTCGGCTCCATTTCGCCGGTTCCACCCTTCCAGTGCCTGCTTCCATCCCTGCCTCCACCTTCCTAAGTTCACATCCCTGCCGCACGCCTCGCTAACAACCCTACCGCCTCTCCCTAAAAGTGTGATGTCTCTCCCTATCGGATCTGCGTCTCCCCCCCAAAGGAATAATAGTTCGCCGCAATTGTTAGAGCGGTTCTGCCTATAACTCCCTACCTGTCTAATTCCTCCCTAACATTTCCATAGCTTCTCTGCCTTCCCTACTAGCATCTCACTTAAACATATCTCCTTAACATCTCTCCCTAACGTCTCCCTTCATCTCTCCTTCGTCTCCCTTCGTCTCCCTTCGTCTCCCTTCATCTCCCTTCATCTCTGTCCTTCCATGACGGTTCTCTCGGGCCACATTCTTCCCTCATTCTCGATTCACCTCGCTATTGTTCTTATCGCCATGCAGCGTGCCCTCAGCAGCCGGCGTGGTGGTGGCTCAAGACTCTGGCCACCTGTACTCGCGACGATCTTTATTGAACTGCTCCGACCACAGCTCTCTAATTACCACGCTGAACTCTCTCGCTTGTCTTCTAATATCTCTCTAATCCTCTAGTACTTCCCTTTTTCCTAGTTCCCTTCTTCCCTAGTTCCCTAGTTCCCTTACGCTGAATGGCCTCACCAATTCCGCACTCCACACCATCCTCGTGAAGTGGGCTTCTGCTGCATTGTGGCCACCATCTCGAGTCAGTACAACCGGCCTCCTGTTCCTCCTTCGCCAGTTGCTACGTCAGGAGTCTCCACAGTGCTTGCCCTGGCCCTTGTCTAGTCAGTCAATCGCTACCGGTCGATCCCCCACTGCACCGCCTTCGGATCCCGAGGCCCCTCCTCCTCCTCCTCACCCTCCTCCTCCTCCTCTGGTGCTATCACACCCCAACATCTTTCTCTGCCTTCCACTACCTCCGTCCCACTACCCCATCCGTCTCCACTGCCGTTTCATTTGTCATTCCTATTCTGTCGTACCCAGTCCATATTGCCTAACCACGCAACCGTATTTATTTGCACCTTGCCCCTCGATTGTGCGTTCTCTTCTTACTTTCATCTTCTCCTCAGAGCATCCCTATTCTACCGAGCCTACCATTTCTACAGTGTCTCCTGTCCTAGAGCCTCCTGTTCTACGAGCCTAGCCTATCTGTTATAAACTACGACCGCTGCCTTACGTGGTCCCACTACCACCTCCACCTCCCCACCTCTGGCTCCATCTGCTTCTGCTACCACGCTATTGTCTCACAGTTCGACCCGCCTAGTTGTGTACTGGCCTCGCAATTTGGTCACTCAAACTCGCGTCTCCTGCTTCATAGCTTCATAGCTTCATCGCTTCATAGCTCCATAGCGCCAGCTCTTTCCTCCACTACCGCCGTCTAGCAGGTGGTCTCATTCTGCTGCAATTCCCGCAGATCCTCCTGCTACCTCCACCCTACCACTGTCCCACTGGCCACCCTCACCGTTCTGTCTCACTCCGCACGTAACCCCCATTGCGAGCCACCCCCTAAATTCACACCCACCAGCTCACGCCAAGAAGCGCTGCTCCTCACCCTTTCCTCCTCCTCCTCCTCCTCCTCCTACCTCCTCACCTCACCATGGGCCTCAAGCTCACTAAGTACTTCGACGACTCGCTGTACGAGTCGCCCGAGGTCAAGATCATAGCGTGTCTCGGGTGCTCGTCGCACCTCTGTCTCTCCGACTTGGTGATTTGCGACGGTTTCATCGGCAGCTCCGGCGCCGCCCTTTTGGTCGATAACCTCATCAACATCGAGGCCAGCTCCGCCCTCCACCAGACCAACATGCGCACCGGCGAGTACCTCATCTACAAGGTGGCGTGCCACCAGTGCAAGTCGCCCCTCGGCTGGTACTACAAGAAGGCGTTCGACCCGCGCCAGAACTACAAGGAGGGCAAGTTCGTGTTGGAAACGTACTACGTCAAGTTCGTGACCAACCACGTGTCCACCAACGGGCTCTTGGAGCAGGCGTTGAAGAACAAGATCCGGCGGCGCTATAGCAGCACGTCGTCGGCGTCCACGTCCAGCGCCGACTCCTTGGACGAAAAGAGCCTCGACGGCTTCAAGTTCGCGCTGCCCCTCGAGCCGCCCAAGCCCGCGGGCGATTACAAGGACTACATGAACGGCCTCTTTTTGAACCGGCTTCGGATTCCTGGCGTCAAGAACGTGGATGAGGAAGACGAAGACGAGGTGTTTGTGGATGCGTAATCGGGGCTAGACTTGTGTGCGGTAGACTTCATTTCATCTGCATCCCGACCGTTTGGTTTGTTTTGTTATTTCTCTTGGTTGTTCTTTGGTTGGTTTAGGTTTGGTTGGTCGGGCTGCAGATTCTTATATTGGTATATAGCTAATTCTTGTAATGCAATAATTCTGTAAATGACCGAAGTAGTTAAATTCTGGGGTGTAATTCGAGTGAGTATGTCCGGGTGCATGTATTTTTTGCAATTGCACTGGTCTTTATGGGCAAATATGCGTTTTCTGCCAAATATAGAACGAATGCTAGGAGTGAGCAAAGTATTACTCACTAATCTTGCATCTTCTATCCTCCAATTATTCTTCTCCATCCTCGTCTCTCCTCTCCTCTCCTCTTCTCTTCTCTTCTCTTGTTCTCCTTTCTTGCTATGGGTGAACGGAACAATGTCAGATTTCACGATAAGAACCACACCAGTCGATCCCGATATTTCCAGCCAAGGTGAAACGTGCTTATTCAGAATAAGTCCTATTTGGGCGGAGGTAGCAGAATATGGGTTATTTCTCTGGCCTAAATGCGCACAGTAATTGCTACACACGCAATACCCACGGAAGTGGGCTGTAGGTTTAAGGCTCTGAAGTAGCCAATTGGGGAGTTACTGTGGCCAGTCCAAATAATACCGGAGCTCGGTTCTGGCACAAGTTTCCTCGAGTGGCAATTTAACTATGATACGGTAGCATGGTAATTTTGCCAGGTGTGACCAATGGAATTGTAGGTGTGAAGAGAAGGGACGGGAAGGAAGGGCTGTTGTCATGGACACTGGTGTGGCTGTTGGAGAATGTCAGCAATACAAAGAGTGGATTGGAAAGAGATTAAATCATTACAATGAGAGTGGATTGGAAAGAGAGACCGAATCATTACAAAGTGAGTGGATTGGAAAGAGAGATTGAATCATTGCAAAGAGAGTGGATTGGAAAGAGAGATTGAATTACTGAAATAGTAGATTTCCTAGTGAACTAAGGTAGTAGGGAGAAAGAGATATCAAAATAAGGAAAATGTATACCATACGGAGAAAAAGGAGCTTTGTAGGTACAAAAATATAGGATTATATGGCGAGGTATACCATTATAAGGAGAAGGTATGAGGAGAAGGGTACCATTAGAAGGAGAAGGTATACTAAGGAAAAAGAGTTGGCATTATGCAGAAAGAGGTGGCATTATGGAGAAAGAGTTGGCATTATGCAGAAAGAGGTGGCATTATGGAGAAAGAGGTGGCATTATGCAGAAAGAGGTGGCATTATGCAGAAAGAGGTGGCATTATGGAGAAAGAGGTGGCATTATGGAGAAAGAGGTGGCATTCTGGAGAAAGAGGTGGCATTAATGTTCTAGGGAAAAGACAGTTTATTCTAGGGAGGAGACATTATTCTAGAGAGATAGTAGATAATAGCACTATTCTACCGAGAAGATATAAAACCATTATTTTACAGAACGAAGCAGAAAATTGAATATCATTGGATACTGATGGCTCCCTGTAGATTATTCCAATGAAACAATCCCTTTATTCCTACACTTACTTGATGCACTTATATCTAATATACACCGCACCCTGTGCGCATTATACCTTCCTCCGTTTCCTGACACTCTCGTCCTCCTCTATAACTCTCTTGTTCTTGGACGTGAGCTTGGTGTACACCAAAACATAGGCCGAGGGGTCGCTCAACGCCTCGCGCTCATTGATCTTGTTGATGTACTCGTCGTCGTAGGTCGACCAGGTGCCGTCGGGCTGCATGCAATGGGCCACGTAATGGCCCGAGGAAATGGACCTGCCCTCGTGCACAATCACCGACACGAGCTTGTACTTGGCGGATGCCTTGTCCGCGGTGTAGTCGGTCAAGTCCAAGTACTTGGAGTAGGAGATGGCCTGCTTCATCTTGGACGACGAGTTGCCGTTGAACTTGAAGCGCTTCAAGTGGATGGTGAGAGTCTCGGGCGACCGGTTGATGAAGCTGATCTTGTTGGCCATGGTGCGCTGGTTGCACTTGTCGCAGAAGTAGCCGGACGAGGTGTCGTTCTTGTCGATCTTGATGACCTCGTTGGAGAAGAAGTCGCGGATGGACTTCTCGATGGAGTACTTGTGGGGGTTTTCGGCAGGTGCTGGGCCGTCGCCCTGTGGTGTCGACACCGCCCGGTGGTGGTGGTGCTTCTTCTTGTTCAACCCCAACGACAAGTCGTAGAACTCCTGTTTCGTTTCCGACACGTTCTTGCACACCGAGCAGGTGATGTGCTGGTCCAATAACCCGCCGAAGATGTCGTACACAATCGACTGGTTCAACTTGTGGCCCTTGGGCGTGGAGTCCTCCTGCAACCGCGACATCAACGACATGTAGTACTCGTGCGAGTCCTCCTGTTGCCACTCCAGCATCATGCAGTTGATGTCGTCCAAGCGCTGGACGATCTTCTTGGGGTTGACGTACTTGACGTGGCGCTCTTTGTTCTTGCCGGGTTCCAAGCCCCACATCTTGCGGGACAACTCGGCCAACACCTGCGACACCGACCGCGGCTTCAACACCTGGCTGTACTTGCCAGCGTTGATGTCGTTCAAGTAGTGCTGCAACGCTGGAATGTGCACCAACGACTGGATGGCCGAGTTCATGTAGCAGGTGACGCCGTGGTTGAGGAGGCCCACGGGCCGGGCCTTGGCGAGCTCCCTCCAGCTCTTGTAGATGCGCGTCGAGTTGTTGGAGCCCCTGTCTTCCGCGTTTTCGTTGAAGTCGTAGACCCCGTCCAACGACACCGTCTGCTTGTGCAGTTCGGACTCGTTGTCTTCGGGAGACGTGGGAGGCGTGGACTTGGACGCGTCCTGGGGCAACACCTGGGCCGCGTCCGTCTTCAAGTCGTGCTTCAACGTGGCGGTGTCATCGTTGTCGTCATCGTCGTCGTCGTTGCTTTCTGACGAGTCGGACTCACTGGGAGAGCCCTGTTCGAAGTCGTCATCTGCATCGTCGTCCTCATCGTCGTCCTCAAGCTTAGAAGCAACGGCTGGACTAGCACTAGAACTAGTACTAGAGCTCTCACTGGCACTGGCTCTTTCACTGGGGCTTTCACTGTTGCCTTCAACCAGGGGACTGGGCTCGCTAAAACCGGCAAACGGCGAGTCGGTATTGTCGAGATACTCCGATGCAGACTCGTAATGGGAGTCGCCTTCCGACAGGAACGCGACGCCCATATCGTCTTCCTCTTCCTTCTCCGGCTGTTGCGCCTTTTTCTGCTTGTTCAAGAGCTTCTTCTCGCTCTTGGTCAAGAACTTCTTGCCGGTATAGGCGGCCACGGCCTCGGCCATGGATCTGGGCTTGGGTCTCATGGAAACGGGCTCGTTGGAAGGCAAAACGGAAGACAGAGGCGTGGACTGGACGCTGGCAGCACTTTGGGACCGGGTTAACACGATGTAGCTGGCAGGACGGTCGGCAGAAGTCTCGGTAGTGGACTTTCCTGGCTTGAAGGTGAGGGGGTTGGCGAGGTAGCGGTCGATGAGGGGGTTGGAGGAGGCGGAATTGGCGGGGGCAGTGGTGGCCGAAGGAGGCATCTAGACGGAAACGGGCACAGAAAGCTGGGTATGGAAGCCTAGGAGGTTCCAGTGGTGGGGGGTTCCAAATGGAGATGCAGTCGCGGTGAAAAGCTAGCGATGGTTTTTTTGAGATGAGGATCGAAAAAAAACCTCGAGTGAAGAAGAGAAGGGAAGAGAGACAGGAGACAGTGAGTAATTACGAATGGGGGTTTATGTGTATGGTGGGTATGTTGCTATGAATAGTTCTATGGAACGGTGCTATGGAATGGTTCTGAGTTGGAATAGTGCTATTAGTTTTCTGTATCTTTGTATGTTATCACTGGGTGGGTTTTATCAGTGGCCATAGTTTTACCTGTACAGTACAGTACAGTACAGTACAGTACAGTACACTCACTCATTCACTCGCTCACTAGTGAAAAAGCCGGCTTTGCACGTCAGCGGTGAAAAGTGCCTGGGCCTGTGTGGTCCCGATGTGGGCACTGAGGCTGGTGATGTCCCCCAAGTCCCGCCCGCGTGTTTTCTTGAGCTTGGATGCGTGGTCGTCGTCGTACGCCCCTCCTCGAGTCATGAAGAGCTTGGGACGCGGGGGCCGCACCGGCGCACTGCTTCCGGTAGTGGCGGTGGTGGCCACCGAAATATCCTACCGGTTCGCCCGCTGAGTCTTCATCGGCAGTCTGGTGGTCTTGTCTTTCTCCCTATCTTTGGGTACCACAAGCAGTAATCGCGAATCAGTGCGACGAGTCTCGCACATTCCCCTTCTCTCTCTCTTGAGCGGCTTCATCTCTCCATCGTACGCCACATCGGTGTCGTCATCCTCGTCGTCGTACTCGTCTCCATACTCTTCGTTCTTCTGCACCGTGCTACTTTCCACCAGAATGGCGTCCTCCATGTCCGACACATTGAGACCTCGGGCTTCCTTGTCCTCTCGTGCAAGATCACTTTCATCCTCGTCAGAAAGCCCCGATCCGCCCTCCATGTAGTCGTCCAGCCCACTGTCAAGGTTCAGTTCAGCGCCGGGATGTCGTCTCCGTGGCCCGTCAAGTAACTTGCGGTATATCAACCCTTCAAAGCCAAGCTCAAACTTCTTGTGGAACTCCGTGCGGGCACTGGTGAGGTCCCATTTGTGAAGCATGTCCGTTAATTGGCTGATTTTGCCCAAGTTCTCATCCTGGAGTTCGTACCGATCAATCAAGCTGTTCTTGTAGCGGGTTTGGTTCTTGGCAGAACTCAATACCACCGGTTCTTCTGTGGCCTTATTCTCGTGGGCCAAACTGAAGCTATTATTTGCACTCAAGAGGTGCTTGATCCACGCCACCGAATTATTGTCCTCGTAATTGAGGGTCATGGCCATGGCAAGGGTGTCAGCCAGGTTGTGAAAAATCTCTATGTCCAACGAGTAATACTTTTCCGAATGGATTCCAAAGTCCTTTCTCTTGGACTTGGGTAAAATATGCTGGTTGTGGCTCTTTCCTGTGTTTTTATGGTTGCTCTTATCCCATTCATCCTCTGGATACGTCCGGAAAGCCCCTATTTCCACCTTATTCTGACTGGCGGTTTTTATGGGGTCAATTACCAATGCCAAGTATGGATCCTGAAAGTTCTGATTCAACGATTGTGTGCTCACATCTATTCCCGATAGCCAGCATCCATAGCCAGGGTGTGAATGGTACCAACCCACAATGTTTTCATTGCGAGACTTAAGATTCTTGTTCGCCTCCAAATATTTCACCATGTACTCATATCCTTCTGC
The DNA here is from genome assembly GCA_030582475.1 of Suhomyces panamericanus. Taxonomy (NCBI): domain Eukaryota; kingdom Fungi; phylum Ascomycota; class Pichiomycetes; order Serinales; family Debaryomycetaceae; genus Suhomyces; species Suhomyces panamericanus. Next base: position 128,978 of record JAKTXI010000045.1, read on the forward strand.
CTGGGCATTGACTCGAGTTTCGGTTCCTTCTACTGGCAATGCATATACATCCATCACGATGATGGATCCCTCCATGATTTTTCCAGTGATCATTCCCATCACTTCGATAGATCCACCACTTTTAGCATGCAATGTCATTTTCATAAGTGCCAATGCTGAGATGTACACTTTCTTGAAATAATTCATGTCATTTTTCCATGGTTTGGTCTTTGCTAGCGTTTCATTCATAGCAGGGAGTTGGTAGAAATTATCATGGATTGAAGTTCCAGACCGAAATCTTCTTTTCTCTTTCGCCCCTCCACCTGTTCCATAATCTATTGCCTGAGAGAGTCTTTCTATGTCTATCGTAGCTGACTTAACATGATTTTCGGAGAATTCGGCATCCCGGTGCCCATGCAAGCAAGACATATCTGATGATTACGATAACGGGACCTAGAAAGGGTTTGGTAAGGAAATTCTTGTTCCGAGCACGACTTGGCCTGTTTTGAGGTTTTACATCGACATACTTAGTTAAAACATAAATAGCATACCTTGGTTAGCAAACTGGTCAGTAAAATGTGTGCCAGCTAAGTATTCACTTATACTCTGCATCAGGTGAATAGTATACGGGATAAGGTGGCATGGGAAATGGTGCCTGCATCAGGCCATAGTCGTGGCCATCATATGGAACATAGTACTGTGGATAAAAGAAATTAGTAGGAAGGGGCTGTGGAGGTCCGCCAGCGCTGGATATTGGTTGAAACTTTGCCCCCATGTGCATTTGTGGCTCAGCTCCAGGAATATAATAAAAATAAGGTACATTAGCATTATTCTTCCTCGCCTGATCGAAACTGACATTTTTAGATTCTGAGGAGGCGAGACTTGGAGATTTATTAATAGATTCTGTCAACTTGACCTGCTTTTCACTAGATTTTTGTGGGAGTGCTGGATAATTTTCTTTGTTAAGTTCGAAAGCTGGCTTGGGAAATTCTGATAATTTCGAGGACTTTGCTATTTCGGATTTGAGTGTTTCTTTGCTGCTTATTAAACTCTCCTCTGAATCCTTTCTTCTATTAAAATTATTACTAGAGCCAATTGCAAGTTTAGGCTTAAGTAAAACCTTCTTTTTCCTGTCCGGTGTGCGGTTAGTGTTGTACCTTCTATTCAAGTTTATGGGAGGCGGAGCTAACACTATTCCTTTAACCTTTTCTGTGGCTTTTGACATATTGATGTAGGTTTCCCTATATTGGACGTGCATGGTTTTATTACAAAGCATGGAGTGGTTTTCCCTTTCTACTGCACTTGCTGCTCCAGATTCTTCTTCAAATCTTATGAAAGCAAAAATATTATTTGGTTTCCTAATCATTTCCACGAGACTGATCAGACCATGACGCGAGAACCTGTCCCTTAGCTCCTTTTCTGTGATATCTGAGTTTAATTGACCAACAAAAATAGAATTCTTGTCGATACTAGGTTTGGTTAAATTTCTGTCCACGATTTCTGAATCATTGTAAGTTGTGTCAATATTCTGGGACCATTCGACTTCCAAGGTGCTCTCCTCGGATATATTAGCAAAAGCCCTGATAGCATCATCTCTGTAAACAAACTTACAATACCATGCTTTTGAACCTCTAGACTGAGGCTTGTCAATAATCCCCCCTGCTTTATCACTTTGAGCGAGCTGCTCTATTTCTCCATACTCTAACAAAAGACTCTCAATGGCCTTCTGAGTATAAATAGAAGAGGAACACAAGAACAATGTTCTGTTGACCTTAGCTGGTTCGCAACGAATACTTCTGCCGTGAATCATTGAATTGTGGCCGCATCTAATAGCTCTGATTGATTCAGCATCACTGCTGTACTGAACGAACGCGTATGGCCTGTTACAAGTATCTCGTAAAACCTTGACTGAGGAGGGGGTGCCCCATTGTTGGAAATGCTCAGTCACTGCTAAGCTGAGCTCATCATCTGTCTTGTGTGCGGCTAAACTAGCAACAAAGACACAGGATGATGGCCTGCCTCTGGAAGCAATTTTTGGAGGTGTATCTGGGTTGGGTCTTGTCTGGGTAAGTCGAGAGTTAACAGAAGATTTGGTACTGGACTCCTCGGAAGCCACTTCGCATGGGGTGCTACTTGCCTCATTCTTGGATAAATTAGTGGTAGGGACCTCCTCGGCAGTAGGGCTTGCAGTTCTTTGGGCCTTAGATATTTTGGGCTCTTCTGTTTGGGCACTCACAGGTTTGGAAGTGGGCGACGACATGGCAATTTGGTTTAAAAATTGGGAGAATGGAGCCTGTATTAGATTTCTGTAGCTTGGTGACAGCGATGAACAATAATCAGGATATTTGGTAGCTTCTTGTAGTAGATCTCAGGAGAAGAGTTGTTGAAAATTGAGGGTGGGTGTTTCCTTTCCACATGGTTGATTTGGCTGCAAAAGGGGTCGTGCGCGGGTCACAAAGGTCATTCTGCAACAAATCAAAGTGTTAAACCGAGTTAATAATTGCAGTTTAACTTGTGAATGCAATTGGATGCAGTTACTGAGAAAATATTCCCAGTCAATCGATTCAAGCTACACTCATTAGAAATGCAAGTTTGTACATTGAAATTATATAATGCGTGCCCAGATTATGGAACCGAATAACAGGTTTTACCGATGAATTCTAACAAACCGAAGAAGAGTATATAAATGATTTTGGTATGGGTATGTGTGTAGTTTGTGAAAAGAAAAGTTCTATTAGAACAACATGGCGATCATACCGATAGCGACCATACCGGTGGAGAACTTCATGGAAGCAGCAGCGTTAGCAACACTGGCAACTGAAGCAATGGAAGATGGGGAAGGTTGGACCACAGCTGGAGCCTCACCAGAAGGAGATGGCTTGTTCAAGGTCTGGGTGGTGTAGGCGTTGGTGACTGTGGTGGCAGTTGGCTCAGCTGGAGCTGGAGCTGGTGGGGCAACCGATTGAGCATCAACGGTGTTAGGGTTACCTTGAGTGCTCAATGGCTTCTGCTCAACAGAAGCGATCTTGTCATTGGCCTTGGAGTTGATAGCAGCATCTGGCTTTGGAGCCTCGTGAGTGGTCAAAGCGCAGTAGGTTGTGTAGATGGTGGACGCAGAGGTGTAAGTGGTAACACCAGTGGTCACTGGAACAGTGTGGCACTCCTTATCACCACAAGAGGTGATGGTAACCACAGTGGTTTGTTGAGTGGTTGGGTTAACTGGAGGGGTAGGCTTAGTCTCGGTTGCTGGAGGAGTAGACTTAGACTCAGAAGCTGGAGTAGACTTGGTGTCTGGTGGACCTGGAGGAGTAGACTTCGACTCGGTAGCAGGTGGGGTGTACTTAGACTCAGTAGACTTGGTTCCTGGTGGACCTGGAGGAGTAGACTTAGACTCAGTACCTGGAGTAGCAGGAGTGGAAGTCTTAGACTCGGAAGCTGGTGGACCTGGTGGACCTGGTGGAACAAAAGTCGAGGTGGTAGCAGGTGGAGTAGACTTAGACTCAGTAGACTTGGTACCTGGAGGAGTAGACTTGGACTCAGTAGCTGGAGGAGTTGGCTTGGTGTCAGTTCCTGGAGGAGTAGACTTAGACTCAGTGGCTGGAGGAGTTGGCTTGGTGTCAGTTCCTGGAGGAGTAGACTTAGACTCGGTAGCTGGAGGAGTAGACTTGGACTCAGTAGCTGGTGGACCTGGTGGAGCAGGTGGAATAGAAGTCGAGGTCAATGGGCAGTAGGTGGTGTAACTGGTAGACTCGTGGGTAACAGTGGTGACACCAGTGGTGACTGGGGTGGTGTGACATCCGTTGTCGCCGCAAGAGGTGATGGTGATGATAGTAGTCGAGATGGTGACAACAGTCGACTCAGTAGCAGGTGGAGTTGGCTTGGTGTCAGTTCCTGGAGGAGTAGACTTAGACTCAGTAGCAGGAGGAGTAGACTTAGACTCAGTAGACTTGGTGCCTGGTGGAGTAGACTTAGACTCGGTAGC
>JAKTXI010000046.1:0-129587 GCA_030582475.1 Suhomyces panamericanus
AGAGGTGGAGGCGGAGGGGTACAATTTGATGACGATATATTTAATCTTTTTTTCGGCGGAGGAGCTGCTCGTGGTCCAGCATTTTCTTTCGGTGGTAATGGATTTACTTTTCAGTCGTTTGGTCAGGACCCATTTCGCCAGGCGAGGGCACAAGCACAGCAACAACAACAACGTCAACGGACTCAGCAGCCCGCAACTGATGTACCCATTCTTGACACATTAAAACAATTGCTCCCAATATTCTTTTTCTTATTGATTCCAATAATATCTGCACTTTTCTCCGATGGAAATTCTACCCCAGATTATTCCTTCTCGCCAACCAGACAACTTAATATGGAGAGAAACACACCAAATTACAAAATTCCATTTTATGTTTCAGAGAGTTACATTAAAAAGAAGAAGTTGACCAGCAAGCAATTGAAGCACTTTGACAGAAAGGTGGAGCAGTTGTTTATCCAAGACAAAAGATCGAAATGTTCTAGGGAACAGTTGATTAAAAATGAAATGATGGAAGATGCACATGGGTGGTTCTCGACAGATTTCAAAAAGTTGAAGGAAGCTGAAGAGATGCCAATGCCAAATTGTCAAACTTTGAGGAAGTTGGGCTTGATTTAGATCATAATTATGAACCAGATAAATATTTTAATTCAATTCACAGCATTTCCGTATTTAGGTATTCGGATAGTTTCGAAAAGAAAAATTTGTAGTACACTGGGCCCAGAGGGAAGTATGATTTTCTAATCGTTCATCTGTCTCCATTAATCCTATTATTTCAAATCCAAAAAAATGTTATGGCACTTCAGAATCCAAGGAACACCGTTGTAAAAAATATTCTTCTAAGCATGGAAGCTTACAATTTGTTTCTTCATCAAGGCCAATATTCGCACACCATTATTGTAGCCATTTTATAGCAAATTATGGAAAGATTCATTTCACGTACTTTAAAGTCTGCTAATCATTTTCTAGACTGGTATTCTTTAGATTATAGAAGCCATCGGATCATCGAAATTTTTGATGAATTATTATTTTCTCGTATAATTTCGTTATTTTCGATTCCTTGAAAGAGTCAAGTGCATTAATTGCCTATGATTTCAGTTTTTTGGCTAATCGGTTTAGTTAAATACTTTTTACTTTTCTATTTAAGTAAATGGGAAGATTTTCCATGCCAGATTTCTACAACTACCCCGATACTTGTACAATTCTTACTCTTGATATCATTAACTTCACTTTGCTCATCATATAAGAGAAAAATTCAGTCTCTGAGGTCTTTTCTTTTCGTTTAATATTCTTTCCAGATTTTTTTTTTTCAGAACTGCTTAGGTTTTCAGTATATATTTGATCCGATATAAATTTTGCTTGAATGAAAAAAAGTAACCAAATAGTTCCATGTGTTTCGAAAAGTCTTGATGCATATCAACAACACACAGAAAATTTAGATCAGTGTTCCTGTTACACTGTGTTAGAGACAATCGTTCGGTATACCCCAGATTTCTCTTGAGCTCAATATTCCGAGCAAATGTTTTTGCTCGAAACCCTACTCTACACTGGAATAATTCGAGGGCACCACACTGGAATAATTGTGGAGGTTACCTCAAACTGCACGAAGTGGCATTATGAGAGAACGTGGGATATGCTCTTCACCAGTATCATTCTACAGATGTATCCATTTGTAGATGTTTATCCTGTTCATGCATAATTTACGATTCTTGAAATGAAGAGAATTATTACCCTCGTTAATTGCTGATCTTCACAAATAAAGTGCATCTGGTAACTGGTTCAAGCTATATAGGAGAAAGCGATATCTATTGTGTGGTAAATCAACTTTGTTCTTCAAGGGGCTATTGACTTGATGCAAGTTATAATTAATCATGTCAATATTTTGATCGTGTCTGGTAATCGAATATTTGACCCCAGCCCTCTATTTTTAGAAGAGCCCCTGTTGTCGTATTTGTTCCGAACAAGACAGTATTCAGATCCTTGTGATGACCTTCATACATCGCTCATAGCCCACCTTGTCACCCGATTACCCCTGAACTAATAATATGGTGTGACCAGTTGTCTTCGAGCCGGAATGTACCGACTCCTGTACCTTTGGAGGTGGGTTTATCCGAGCAGCCCTCTGGTGGCAGTTGTCGCAAAGTAGCACTTGGTAGGGCGCGTTACAATCAGGCCCCACAAAGGTTCATTTAGTTAGGGGTGCCGAGTAGTATCTTGGTCCGCGTTACCTCAGTAACTAACAATTCCAGCAAGGACCCCTCTCAGTACAAGCAAAATGCAGTCCTCTCGTCAACAGGGTACGGGAACATAACCGAAGAACAATCGAAGGGAGACGACGAGGAGAAGAAGAAGAAGAAGAAGAAGAAGGTTGACCAGGAAGTTGATTAGTCAAGCAAATCCATCTCATCTTCAACTGTGGCTTACTTCTCTGGAGAACTCGGATGAGGGTTTGAATCGTGTTTCCACGGTTGCCCACCACCAGTGGGCAACCCGATCTATGCGGCTTTGCAACTTTAATTAACAACTGTGAGCGTTGCAGTGGAAAAGGGCGAAGCATTACGTCATCGCCAGAAGCGTTACCGATACCAGAACTGTGCCCGCGAAAACGCCTTGGACTGCTCCCCCGTCCCCACAAGACGCTCTGTCATAACCCCCGAGCCATGGCTTGTAATTATCATATGAAACGCTGCGGGTACAGGGTTCGCTAGTTTTAATGTTCAGCCTCAGCCACGCAGACATTCGCGGCAAAATTCGCAGAGCTATATTCCTCGTTACGTCATCGGCCTCAACAGGAAAAATTCCTTGTTGATAGCTGTCAACTCCCTCCAGTCCCAGGCACCAGAGTCGAATTGTTTTGCCGACAGAACACCACCACCCCTCGCGTATATAGTCCCCACTCCCATCTCCCCCTCCGTGGCCCCAAAAAGCGCATATCTCTGGGCCCTTTCCCAGTGTAAACAATCACGTTCACTACTGGACACGACGTAGCCACACACGACCAGAAAACCGAGACGCACTGTCACTAGGGGCTCCAAGATCCGCAAATAACCCCGTACCCAAACATCAAACAACGTTGACCATTAGCTAAACAAAGGCTTCAGGAACTACTTGCTTTTACTATCAAACCGTCGCCGTCTCACTCCCAGAGACTCCACCCCAGGAACTAGATCTACGCCGTCTAGACTCTGCCGTTCCTTCTCTAGCACATTGGTAATCCATCTGCTGCCGCTATCTTAGAGCTTCCTGTTTTCGAGGTGTCCTTGAAGTCTCTAGTAGAATTCCCTACTAACATACCCTGTGGGCCTTTTCAAACATCTTGACTGTCTCGGTTGCCGCTGGATCTGTCCGTGCAAAGCCCAGTCTGAGTTGTGTCCCTGGGATTTACTTTGTTATCACAACACCTCTCAACTAAAGCGAAGTATCCAAAATTACTCCTATCACCAAGAAACAGAAGGTGTTGCCAAACGAATCTTCCCCTTTAATATCCAACAAAGAGTTAGCGTTCCCAGCCCCCCGTCGCATGGATTCAACTGAGCTTTTGAGGATTCTTGAGAATCCTGACCTCTTCAAAGAGAAGGGTGAATCCATACGAAATGAACTTCTCGGCCATGTCAAGAAACAAGACGTCATCATAGAAGAACTCACCGAAGAATGCGAAACGTGTAAGACTGCCAATAAGGCTTTCAAACAGGCTTTGAGCGAGATTGGTACCGTGGTCATTTCTGTCGCCATGGGTGACCTATCCAAGAAAGTAGAGATCCATACAGTCGAGTCAGACCCCGAGATTTTAAAGGTCAAGATAACAATCAACACCATGATGGACCAATTGCAAGCATTTGCAAACGAAGTCACGAAGGTGGCCACCGAAGTCGCCAATGGTGAGTTGGGTGGTCAAGCTAAGAACGAAGGATCGGTTGGTATTTGGAGATCGTTGACTGATAATGTTAATATTATGGCCCTAAACTTGACTAATCAAGTGAGAGAAATTGCTGATGTCACCAGAGCTGTCGCTAGAGGTGATTTGTCTAGAAAGATTAATGTTCATGCCCAAGGTGAAATTTTACAATTGCAAATGACTATCAATACCATGGTGGATCAATTGAGAACCTTTGCCTTTGAGGTGTCCAAGGTTGCTCGTGATGTCGGTGTCTTGGGTATATTAGGTGGTCAAGCCTTCATCGAAAATGTTGAAGGTATTTGGAAGGAATTAACTGATAACGTAAACGCTATGGCTTTGAATTTGACAACCCAAGTGAGAAATATTGCAAATGTGACTACCGCTGTCGCGAAAGGTGATTTGTCCAAGAAGGTTACTGCTGATTGTAAAGGTGAAATATTGAACTTGAAATTAACTATCAACCAGATGGTGGATCGATTACAGAATTTCGCGTTAGAGGTTACTACCTTATCGAGGGAAGTCGGTACTCTAGGTATTTTAGGAGGTCAAGCGAATGTTCAAGATGTCGAAGGTGCGTGGAAAGCAGTTACAGAAAATGTGAATCTAATGGCAACTAATTTAACGAACCAAGTGAGATCTATTGCAACAGTGACCACTGCTGTCGCCCATGGTGATTTATCTCAAAAGATTGATGTTCATGCTCAGGGTGAAATTTTACAGTTGAAGAATACCATCAATAAGATGGTGGATTCTTTGCAGCTTTTCGCCTCCGAAGTGTCTAAGGTTGCTCGCGATGTCGGTATTAATGGTAAATTAGGTATTCAAGCCCAAGTTAGTGATGTTGATGGTTTATGGAAGGAAATTACTTCTAATGTCAATACCATGGCCTCTAATTTGACATCTCAAGTGAGAGCTTTCGCTCAGATTACTGCTGCTGCAACTGATGGTGATTTCACTAGATTTATTACCGTCGAGGCCAGTGGTGAAATGGATGCATTGAAAACCAAGATTAATCAGATGGTGTTGAATTTGAGAGAATCTATTCAAAGAAACACCGCTGCAAGAGAAGCTGCCGAGTTAGCAAACAGTGCAAAGTCTGAATTTTTGGCCAATATGTCGCATGAAATTAGAACTCCTTTGAATGGTATCATTGGTATGACTCAATTGTCACTTGACACCGAGTTAACTCAATATCAAAGAGAAATGTTGTCCATCGTACACAATTTAGCAAATTCTCTTTTGACAATTATTGATGATATTTTGGATATTTCAAAGATTGAAGCTAACAGAATGACAGTTGAACAAATAGACTTCTCTTTGCGTGGAACTGTCTTTGGTGCTTTGAAGACTTTGGCAGTCAAAGCTATTGAAAAATCCTTAGATTTGACTTACCAATGCGACTCTTCTTTCCCAGACAACTTGATTGGTGATTCTTTCAGATTGCGTCAAGTCATTTTGAACTTGGCAGGAAATGCCATCAAGTTTACAAAGCAAGGTAAAGTCAGCGTCAGTGTAAAGAAATCTAGTCAAATCGTTGAAGAGGAAACCGACAAATTACTTCTTGAAGTTTGTGTTAGTGATACAGGTATCGGCATTGAGAAGGATAAGTTAGGTCTTATCTTTGATACATTCTGTCAGGCTGATGGTTCTACAACAAGAAAATTTGGTGGTACTGGTCTTGGTTTGTCTATTTCAAAACAATTAATTCACTTAATGGGTGGTGAGATTTGGGTTACATCGGACTACGGTTCTGGTTCTAACTTCTACTTCACTGTGAGCGTCTCTCCTTCTAATATCAGATACACCAGACAAACTGAACAATTGTTACCATTTAGCTCCCACTACATTTTGTTTGTATCGACTGAACACACCGATGAAGAGCTTAAGGAAATTAACGATAGCATCATTGAATTGGGATTGAACCCAATAATTGTCAGCGATGTTAATGATGCAAACTTGACTGAACCAGTTAAATACGATATTATCATGATTGATTCTATTGATACAGCAAAGGATTTGAGATTACTTCCTGAAGTTAAGTACATTCCATTGGTGTTGCTCCATCACTCAATTCCAGAATTGAACATGAGAGTTTGTATTGACTTGGGTATTTCTTCTTACGGTAATACTCCATGTACCATTACTGATTTGGCAAGTGCAATTATCCCAGCCTTAGAATCAAGATCTATTTCGCAGAATTCAGATGAATCTGTTAGTTACAAGGTTTTGTTAGCAGAGGATAACTTGGTCAACCAGAAATTAGCGGTTAGAATCTTGGAAAAGCAAGGCCATCAAGTTGAAGTTGTTGAAAACGGTTTAGAGGCCTATGAAGCAATTAAAAAGAACAAGTACGATGTTGTTTTGATGGATGTGCAGATGCCTGTTATGGGAGGATTTGAGGCCACCGAAAAGATTAGACAATGGGAAAAGAAATCCAATCCAATTGATTCCTTGAGTTTCCGTACTCCAATTATTGCATTAACTGCACATGCTATGTTGGGTGACAGAGAAAAATCCTTGGCCAAGGGAATGGATGATTATGTTTCCAAACCTTTGAAGCCTAAGTTGTTGATGCAGACTATCAATAAGTGCGTCCACAATATTAACCAATTGAAAGAGTTATCGAAACAGAATAACAGCAATAGAACTTCTGATTTTGCTAAGAACTTGAAGAAGGGCTCCATCAAGAACGAACACAATGTGCATTCCAATTTATTAAATATTGGATCCAGTCCTAGCAGTACTTCTGTGAATACTCCAGTTGGTTTCCACTCTACTGGAGGAAGCAATGGTACCGGAACTGGTGGTACCAACTCAACTTGTTCTACCCCCCCAATATTGCCGATCGATTTGTTTTCTGGAGTGCAAGGTTCCCCAAAGATTAGAAAGGCCAATTCAAACGATCAAATATTGAACGGAGGAGTGGGACCAAGACCAGGTCAATTATCTATGGGTAACAAGTCTGTCACTGAAAGCAGGCTCACTTCATACTCGATTCTTAAAATGGAGGGTAATGAAAGCATGGATATTGATGAACCAATTAACAAGATTGAGCAATTGGATTAAGTCCGTCGAGTTCAGTATAAGCAATAGGGGCTAAATGATCATCAGCAATTCACATGGATTTAGTTGGTCATAGAAAGAAGAAATTCTAATGTCATCATTTACTTTTTATTATATCATTTGGGTGTGTAATAGCATTTGTATTTATTTGTTAGTTTCCTAACAAAATGTTGTCGTAAAATATAATATAATTTCTATCATAATATGTTTCAAGTCATCTTCTGTAGACTAATCTATTCAATTTATGCGAATGCTTTCTTCAAAGCATCAGAGTTGTCTCTGAGTAACTGTCTACCTTGTTCCAAAACAGCATCCATGGCCATGACCGGATGTGGGCAGCCTTTGTAGATATTTGAAATGCATTGGACACCATTTTCTCTGAGTTTATCACCATATGCCAAACCTTCTGACTTTAACACATCACACTCAGCAACGCAGATCAACGCAGTTGGGTTCTTCTTGAAGCTCTCGTTGTCATAAAAGATTGGAGAAGCGTCAGGATGATCAAAATTATTGTTGGGCAAGTACAAAGCTCTGTACCAGTACATCTTTTCTGCTGGTAATTGTGGGGTGAGTTCAAACTCTTTCCAAGATTCTCTAGTTTCTGTAGTGGCAGTGCAATCAGTGACTGGAACCACCAAAATTTGCAATTTAATTGGGGGAAGCAGCTTTGCATCTGGGAAATTGACAAACTTCTGGACAGCAACAGCAGCCAAGTTTCCACCAGCAGAGGAACCACCAATGGCAATCTTGTTTTTGTCAATGCCCATCACCTTAGCACCTTCGTTGTAGGTCCACATCAAGGATTCGAACGCATCGTCTGGAGCAGCGGGAAATGGATGTTCAGGAGCCAACCGATAGTCAACGCTGATGACGATGCAATTGGCCTGCTCAGCCATATGCGAACAGTACGAGTTCTCAGTGTTGATGTTACCAAGAACATGGCCACCACCATGGAACCAGATGTAGCATGGAAAACCCGTGGCTGGAGGCTCTGAAAGAGGAACGAACACTCTAGCTGGGATTTCATCGCCCTGGGTGTATGCTCTGGGGATGGAGACGTCGTAGGTCTTCTTCACCTGCGACAAGGGAGTTTGACCAGGAACGATGTTACCCCCAGATCTAATGGTTGCCAAAGGCACTCTGTGCGTGTAGAGAATGTTGGAATTGTTCACCAATTCCTTGCTGTAGAACTCCTTGTAGACTGGGTCCAATTTGTCTACCACTGAAGGGTGCAACTGGTGTGGAGTGGCAGGAACTCCACCAGCAAAGCTGTAATCGGATTGAACGGTGTATGCTTGACTCATTGCAAAAAGTATGTATAGATGTCGATGTACTATGTAGGGAATGGTAGTTCTGTTCTTATATTCTTAACACCCCACCGCAATCTGGTTGTACGACTTCCCCACAAACTGTAGACTTACTCCAACATTGGTCTGATTCCAGATATCGGCAATACCCACCCAAATGATAATTGGTGGAGGGACTGGCGCAACGGTGGGGGGCAGTTTTTACAATAGTGGAGGCACCGTTGTTACAGTGGGGGGCATTTCCCCACTTCCCCACCAAATTCGCTTATGCGTGGTACAAATCAGAGCTTAGTCAGAATCTAATGTTGGCCAATATTAGCCTCTCAAGAAAGTCAAGCTCCATTCTGCACATATATAGATGAAAATTGATCAAATTCAACGTCCAAGTTTGAACTTTCTTCAATTAGTTTCTAGCAATGTCATATCCCGCTTCTCTCTGCCCTCTTCCGAACAAACAGGATGTTCTCAAAGCATACAAAGGTAAGAGCATCGCAGACTTGCCTACACCCTCGATTGTGATCAATGGTCAAGTGTTCAGGGCCAATTGTGACCGAATGCTACAGAATGCACACCATATGGATGCTGGATTCAGAGCACACATCAAGACCCACAAAACCATTGAAGGAACCGAGCTTCAATTAGGCTCGGGTGCCCACAAGACAGACAAAATCGTGGTTTCCACCACTGCTGAGGCGTGGCATGTGCTCCCATTGGTGGAAAAGGGCATGATTAACGACATTCTCTTCAGTTTGCCAGTGGTGAAGTCCAAGTTGGACGAATTGGCACTACTCTCGACCAAGATCCCAACCTTGAGATTGATGCTTGACAACTCCGAACAATTGGACACCTTGGCCGAATACTCCGAAGCACACCCTGAGACCAAGAAGTGGTCGGTGTACATCAAGATCGATATGGGAACTAAGCGTGCCGGTCTCAACAACGCCACTGACGTCTTGGATGCCTTGCTTCACAAGATCTTGGAGGATGACAGAATCAAGCAATATGTTGAAGCTTATGGATTTTACTGCCATGCCGGCCATTCCTACGCCTCTGATTCTGAAAACAAGGCGAAGGACTTCTTAATGCAAGAGATTACCCATGCAAATGCCGCAGCTGCAGCTGCAAAAAAAATAGACCCTTCTGCCAATTTCTACATTTCAGTTGGTGCTACTCCTACAGCCCACGCTTCAGAGCTAGTGACAGTAGAAGAATTGAGTGCAAAATTCCAAGGAGGCTTGGCAGGAAAGCTCGAGTTGCACGCAGGAAACTATCCATGCTGTGATCTTCAGCAACTTGCTACCGGCTGTATCAAGGAAGAAGATGTCTCGTTTGCATTACTTGCAGATGTCCTTTCCACATATCCCGGTAGAAGCAATAGTTCTCCTGGAGAGCAACTTGTAAACGCAGGCGTGATCGCGTTGGGAAGAGAACTGGGTCCAATTTTTGGCCACGGCAGAGTTTCCTATCCAAAGGGCTACGACAATTGGGTGGTTGGAAGACTCTCCCAAGAACATGGTATCTTGGTCCCACTTGATGCAACCAAAAAGACCGAGTTCCTTCCTATTAACACTCGTGTTAAGATCATTCCACAACATTCGTGCATTACCGCGTGCACCCATCCATGGTACTACATTACTGACCATGACGACATTGTGGTTGATGTATGGGTCCCTGCAAAAGGCTGGTAAGTATGAAGTATTTTTTAGGATTAACGCACATTTTCAATCACACTTTTGTACCTGCAACTTTTTGTTGCGAAATTAAATTAACACAGTATTATGTAATAGGCGCGTACACGCGTTCAGCACATTTTAACATTACAATTCATCCCATTCTATTTGCTTAGATCACCTAAACACAACTGTCTCCTATGAAGAGAGATCACGAAGAGGAAAAGGCAAACACACTGCCTGCTGTTTCGCAATCTGTTTCAGATCTGCAAGGCGATCTTAAAGCATCACAGGAGCATTCTTTGAAGAGGATGAAGAGGCCGAATGGTGGAGAAGAGCCATCGGAGTTCGAGAGAGAGTTATTAGATATGACACAGCAAGTTCGTGATAAGGAACTGGAAGAAGACCAGTTATGGGATAGACCTCCTTTGGATAGCTTTGATCCTGCAACTGTGGACTTGACATTCCAACAATTGGATGCTGAAGAATTCAATAATGGCGATGAAACGGAAGCTAGATTTTTTGGTATCACTAAAGAAGGTAATTCCGTGCTATGCAATGTGGTTGGCTTTGTTCATTACTTTTACGTTCCCCTTCCAAAAGGGTTCTTCAAGGACCAACACTTGGTTCAGTTCATCGGATACATGAAAGCTAATTATGAAGGTGTGAAAGACATCGAAATTAAATATAAAGAATCAATTTGGGGCTTCAATAATGGCACTAAGACACCGTTTTTTAAGATATTCTGTGACAAGTCCATCTCAAAAGTGAGAACTGCATTCGAAAGAGGAGAAATTCGGTTTGAGAATCTTTTCCCACCTTCAAGTGTTTCTTATGACAACATCAACTACTTGCTCCGCTTGATGATTGATTGTAAGATAACAGGTATGTCATGGATCACTCTACCAAAAGGAAAGTATACCATGATAGAAAATTCAGCAAGAATCTCGTCATGTCAACTCGAGTGCTCTATCAATTATAAGGACTTAACTTCTCATGCTTCTGAAGGCGAGTGGCTCAAAATGGCACCCCTTCGTATCTTGTCATTTGATATTGAATGTGCTGGAAGAAAGGGTGTGTTCCCTGAAGCAGACCAAGATCCAGTGATTCAAATAGCAAACGTGGTACTGAAACTTGGTAGTTCAAGGCCGTTTATTCGTAACGTCTTTACGGTGAACACTTGTTCCTCTATTATTGGATCTCAAATATTAGAGAATGAGACAGAAGAAGAAATGTTGATCAAATGGAAAGATTTTGTGAATAGAGTTGATCCCGACGTCATAATTGGTTATAATACTACCAACTTTGATATCCCATACTTGATTGACAGAGCTAAAGCATTAGGATTAAGAAAATTTCCTTACTTTGGAAGATTGAAAAACTATAAGCAAGAGGTCAAGGATTCTGTGTTCAGTTCTAGAGCATTTGGTACAAGAGAGAATAAAGTTGTCAATATTGATGGAAGAATGCAGTTGGATCTTTTACAATTTATTCAAAGAGAGTATAAATTGAGATCTTACACCTTGAACTCCGTCTCAGCTCATTTTCTTGGGGAACAGAAAGAAGATGTCCAGCATTCCATCATTACAGATTTACAAAATGGAACAAAGGAAACCAGAAGAAGGTTGGCTGTATATTGTTTAAAAGATGCATACTTGCCCATGAGACTTTTAGATAAGTTGATGTGTTTGGTTAACTATACAGAAATGGCAAGAGTCACAGGAGTTCCATTTTCATACTTGTTAACTAGAGGTCAACAGATTAAGGTTATCTCCCAATTATTCAGAAAGTGTTTGGAGGACGAAATTGTTATTCCGAACATGAAAAGTATTGGCACCAATGAAGAATACGAGGGAGCAACTGTCATTGAACCAACAAGAGGATACTATGATGTTCCAATTGCAACATTGGATTTCAGCTCTTTGTATCCATCTATTATGATGGCCCATAATTTATGTTACACAACATTATTAAATGCTAAGTCCATAAAAGAATTTGGCCTTACTGAAGATGACTACACCAAAACTCCTAATGGAGACTATTTTGTCAAAGATAATAAGAGGAAGGGAATTCTACCAACAATTCTTGATGAGTTATTGACGGCCAGAAAGCAAGCTAAAGCAGATTTGAAGAAGGAAACCGATCCTTTTAAAAGGGATGTTTTGAATGGACGTCAATTAGCGTTGAAAATTTCTGCAAACTCGGTCTACGGTTTCACTGGTGCTACCGTTGGTAAATTACCATGTTTGGCAATTTCATCTTCGGTTACAGCTTTTGGTAGAGAAATGATTGAAAAAACCAAGAATGTTGTCCAAGAGACATATACCAAAGCCAATGGACACGAGCATGATGCTCAGGTTATTTATGGTGATACTGATTCCGTTATGGTTAAGTTTGGACCATCAGACATTGAAACATGCATGAAAATGGGAGAAGAAGCAGCAAATTATGTTTCTACCAAGTTTAAGACTCCTATCAAGTTGGAATTCGAGAAAGTTTACTTCCCTTACTTGTTGATTAACAAAAAGAGATACGCAGGTTTGTATTGGACCAGACCAGACAAATTTGATAAGATGGACACCAAGGGTATTGAAACTGTCAGAAGAGATAATTGCAGGTTGGTGCAAAATGTCATTACTAAAGTCTTGGATTTCATATTAGAAGACAGAGACGTTGAAAAGGCACAGCGTTTTGTTAAGCAGACTATTGCAGACTTATTACAAAATAGGGTTGATTTGTCTCAGTTGGTTATTACCAAAGCATTTACGAAACACGATTATGCTTCCAAACAAGCTCACGTTGAGTTGGCAGAGAGAATGAGAAAGAGAGATGCTGGTTCTGCACCAACTTTGGGAGACAGAGTCGCGTATGTTATTATCAAGAGTTCCAGTGACAAAAATTATGAAAAGTCGGAAGATCCCTTGTACGTTCTTGAGAAGAACTTGTCAATTGATTTCAAGTATTATTTAGAAAATCAACTTACCAAGCCATTGGAGAGAATTTTCCTTCCAATTTTGGGAGAAGCCAAAACTAAGGACTTGTTATTTGGTGACCACACAAGAAAAGTTAAAATGCAAGTTTCAAGTATGGGTGGATTGATGAAGTTTGCCAAAAAGGCTGAATTATGTGTCAAATGCAGGAATCCATTACAAGATAGTAACCATGGTGCCTTGTGTCCAAATTGTATACAAGATGGTGTTGCACCAGAAGCCTATGGAAATGCTTTAACTCAGATGAACTATTTAGAGAACAAATTCTCAAGATTGTGGACAGAATGTCAAAGATGTCAAGGATCACTTCACCAGGAAGTCTTATGTTCCAACAAGGATTGTCCAATCTTTTATATGAGAAAGAAAGCACAAAAGGATGTCCACGAACAAGCTTTACAACTTATTAAATGGGAAGATACTGTATGGTAATTTGGGAGGTTGGTTAATAATAGTCTATAAGTTATGAATATTACTTTACGATTCGTACATGTAGTTGCAAGTCACCGATTGCCTTCCCAAGCTTCTTTCGACACAATTTTTGAATAGGTTTGAATATTCACGCCCTATCTCCCAATTGCATTTTCTGAACCCTTGGTAAAATATCTTTAAGAGACCAGCTATGTGATGCTTATTCTCAATGCACTTGATTTGAGTAGCGAGTGTTTGAATCTGGGAATGAAAATCGGTATTACCACCTTGGGGACTTTTAGAAAATAAAGTTGGAACGTAATCTAAGAAGGATTTTCTTATACGTCTTAAGTAGGTGTACCCGTCTTCCCTTTCAGGATAAAATTCATTACCATGAAGGGTTCCAAAGAGCGAAGATTCAGATCCAAACAAAGAAAAATTGAAAGCAAAAATCACTAGGACTGCGCTAGCAACAATATTCTTCCTGTGCAAAAACGGATCTGTGTTTGGATCATAGAGGTAACTGATATCTTCATTGTCAGGCGATAAAAGCATTTCAAAAAGAAAAATGTAGGCATGAACCACCGTAATTGCACCATCCGAGCTATTAGACCATTCTTTTACCCTTCTTTCAACATTTCTGTACTCATTCTCAGTTACTTTGACATTCATTCTGCTCGGAGCTCCAGCGTACACAATATAATCATAATGTGTAATCCTCATGTAGATTTGTGCGATGTGGTAAAGGCAAAACTTGCATCTGCTATCCGAATATCTTAACATTGGTGGCACCAATTCTTTATCTTTTTCTGTAATATGTAACGCCGTTTCGGTATCAAAGCAACCATTACGGCATACTTCAGTTCGCCACACATCAATTGCAACAGATATAGTTTCTCTCCAAGAATCCTTTTTTGAATCCCATTCTAGGAATGAAAGTTGCAAATCTTTCTGTTGCATCTGAAACAAAATTGTCAAGAGTCCCGCTAATAGTACAGATTTTCCAAACTTACTAGTTTGAATATGCTTTCTATGAAGTAGTCCTTGGAGAGCGTCCAAAAATTTTGGTGATTGAAATCTGTCAATTGAATCAATTTTTGTCTGTTCACTGTCATATTCCCATAAGCTATCTTCACAAGGTAAAGATAATTTGATTTGATATGCATATAGTATTATAGTATGTCCATATACCGTCGAATTGACGGTGTCCAAATAAAATGCCATCAAGCAAGCCCTTTTCATGGACTCAAATTCAATCCATTGTTTCCAGATATGAGGATCCTGGTCTTCGACGCTCTTTTTCAAAGGATCGCCACCAAGAATTGGACTTCTTTTAAGTAATTGGATTTTCGTTCCATGATACAAGAATGAGCGTTCATGTAAAAATCTGCTGGTGCATGTTATCTCAAACGACTCCAAGAGCAAGATACTTTGAACAATGTAAAGTTTTGCTGGAGGTTTGCAATCCGAATGGGAGAAAATAAGCCATCGAAGTGGTTCTGCAATATGTTCGGCTAGCTTCTGTGATGAGACAAACAATGTTTCGTTTTTACCACTGCACTGTACCAAACTGGCACCAACCATAATCATTGAAAGCAATAGAAGCGGATGTGCTTCAGAATTTGAGAATGAGGGGCGATGTAGAATTGGATATTGTGGATGGAATGTGATCCAGTATACCTCAAGACACCGTTCAATTTGGGGCAAATTGAAATCCTGGTTAAGGCCGAGAGAAGGAATGAGATTAAGCAACTCGTGCCTGACCACCTCATCAACCGAGTCTCTACTACTCTCATGAGGAAATTCTGGAGTGATGGCAAAAACATTTTCTATTAGATTTGAAACCGGTGATACTTCGTGGGGAAAATTGTGGAACTCTGAACTCATCATTTTATTACTGAGAGAATCGTCATGAAAAAGCCATTCGATCAAGTCAGAAGGCGACAAAGGTTTGCTTGTAGAAATCACTGGATCTAAGTCAACCTTTTCGTCCACTTCTAGAGATTCAATGGGCATGTGTCTTAATTGGTTGCCCATATGCTCTGAAATTTCGCCAAATACAGCATCGCCGAGTTTATTTGATACATGTAGATTTTCAGGGTTTGGATTGCTCATTTCTCCCATCGATTGTTGACTTGTCACATCTGTAGTTGATTCTGTTGCTGGAAACGATACTTCAGAGACTACTACTTGACCTTGAGCTTCAATATCTTTTCTGTCGTCACCTTTGCTTGTACTCAAATCGTAAGATTCGTTTTCTCGACAAGACCCCACATCAGGATTTAATGGATGCTTTAGGCCATTCGTTTTTTGGATCTTGGCAGCGTGTCTTTGGAGATGCTTTTCTCTTATATCATTACGAGCAAACACATACTCACAACCTGGCCATGTGCAAGTGAGTTTTCGATTGGGATCATGGTTCTTCTGGTGTCGAGAAAGATGATCTGCCCTGGAGAAGGTGCGCCCACAACCCATAAACGTACAAGCAAACGTTCCGTAAGTGCGTTTTCTCTTGTGTGTCGAATGTACTAGAGTTCCATCTAGATCCTTCATTGAAACTTTGGACGGCTTCATCGCTGTTTCAGCATCTAAGTGTTTATTGTAAACTCAGGCAATATCCAGAATGTTTTTTGGGGTAGCGGGGCTACTGCGGGGTCCGCGACCTTATCTTGCCAGTCAATTTTTAACGTAAAAGGTACCAATTACAACTAGAATTTATTTACAGCATTTATTCATCTACTTTACTTTTTTAAGGTTGCGATAACCTCCAATTCGACTTTAATTCTGGGGTCCATGAAGGCAGCAATCACACAACTTCTGGCAGGCTTCTGAGGAAAGTAAGTTCCATAAATCTTATTCATTTCTGCAGAGTAACTAATGTCGGAGATGAACATCATGACTTTAAAAACTTGGTCAATGTCGGAACCACACTTTTGCAACACGTTCTTGACATTGGCAATGGCCAAATGGGTCTGTTCCTCGAGGGTTTCGGGGATCTCGCCGGTAGTGTAGTTTTGGCCCACCATTCCGGATGTGAAAACATGCCCGTTGGAAATCCAGGCAGGTCCCAAAACAGGGTGTTCTTGACCATCAATTGCAGACCATTCTAATTTTTGTGCCATTTTCGAGGATGAGTTAAAGTTGGTGATTAAAAATGATTACGCAGGGAGGTGGGTCTAATAAGTATCTAGATATCTTGGTGAGCCCACCGTCAACGTTATGAGCCTAACTTGTGATTACATCTCCGATGAAAAAGGTGGGGTGCCTAGATCAGAAATGGACAATGGAGGGACTGTTTGGTGGAGGGACTATTTGGTGGAGGGAGTGAGATGGCAATAATGAGTGCGAGTTGCGCTAACGAATTCCGTTTTCGAACGAGAACACTACTTGACAGTTGGTGGAGGGACGATAAGGGGTTTTATTATAATCGATAATATGCATACAACCCCAAGGCAATCGAAATTTCACAAAAGCCGTTCCCCAAGTTGGGTAACTGGTGTGGGGACAGATAAGATGAACTTCTATTCAGAGGATGATCCAATGTTTTAAGGTCTCCTCTATTTAATAGGTACTTTCTGGCCTAGTAGATCCCAAAGTATACTAATGACTAAGGAAGAAAAGAAAACCGGAATTTCACTTGAAGTGAATCGCAAGTCCTCCGTATTGAGTACGGAAACCGACAATAATTCTTTTGACCCTGATGGCGAAATTGTGCCTATTAATGAGGGTGAGATTGAAGTAGGAGAAACGGTGTATAACAAAGAGTTGGAAAGAAAAATTGTGAGAAAATTGGACTTCAGGATTTTACCTGTGATTGCAATCATGTATTTGTTCAATGCCTTGGACAAGGGAAATATTTCTAATGCCAAGACAGATGGTATCGATAAGGATCTTGGCATCCATGGCCAGCAATGGAATTTGATGCTCTCTATCTTTTACATTCCATTTGTCTTATGTGGGTTACCTTTCTCATTGCTTGTTAGAAAGTACAATGCTGCTAATGCCATTCCTGTTTTGATGTTCACTTTTGGTTGTATATCTTTGCTTGCGACATCTGCATTCAATTTTGGTTCCCTATTAACAGCTAGATTATTCCTTGGAGCCATGGAATCTTCCTTTCTTCCTTCCATCATCTATTATCTCTCCACCTTCTATAGAAGAAGAGAGCTTGCCACAAGGGTGGGCATATTTTATGCCGCTTCTGCAATTGCAAATGCCTTTAGTGGTCTACTTGCATACGGTTGTTTTCAGATTAATTCTCGCTTACATGGTTGGCAAATTTTGTTTTTACTTGAGGGTGCTTTAACTGTTGTATTTGCTGTTTTTGCTTTTCTCGTTCTTCCTAGAGATACTCAAACAACTACAATCTTAACCGAAGAAGAGAAAGAATATGCTACTTATAGAATCAAAACAGATTCTTCTGACGACACCTCGAAGAAAGTGTCGTTTAAAGATGCCGTTAAAGTTTTTAAACATCCAGTTGTCTTATTGTGGATGCTTGTTGAAATTTGCATCGGTGTTCCGCTCAACTCTATTAACAACTGGTTTCCTCAAATCATAAGTAATTTAGGAAAATCTACTGTGCAAACCAATTTGTTCACAGTAGCACCAAACGTTTGGGGTGCAGTTGTTCTTATTGTTTTGGCAATATTATCTGATAGATTCCGGATCAGATCGGCTTTCATCTGCTTTGCCGTTCTTTGTACATTGGTTGGATTTGCAGTTTTCGGAGCCATCGACATCAAGAATAACATTGCTGCTGCATATTTCTCTTGCTTCTTGATGACTATGGGTGCAAGTGCTTCTTCAGTATTAACATCTACTTGGTACACCAATAATACTCCAGGAGCAAATAGAAGAGCAGTTATATCTGCGGTTGGTGTTCCGCTTGCCAATGCAGCAGGTTTGATTTCCACAAATATATTCCTTCCCAAAGACGCACCCAAATACATACCTGCATTAGGAATTACAGCTGGCTTTGGTGGAGCAGCAATTGTGGTCATCGCATTAATTGTTGCGTATATGATTTATGACAACAAGAGAAGAGATGCTATACAAGGTGTAAAGAAAACCTTTGAGGAAGTTCCTACCTATATTCTTAGTGAGGGACCAGGAAACATCAATTTTAGATGGATGTACTAAATTTTTGCTTATGATTAGCTCAATTTGTTGAGCAATTTAACGATTTCTAATGTTTTCTGTATCTCCCACTAGTAGAATTTTTACCAGAGTCGCGATTGTGGCTGCAAAATTTTAGCTGCATAAACATCTAAATAGCAGAGATTGATCTTCCAACGAAGATAGATTCATACGTTTTATGTCACTTCTTGCTTACAAGTATCAAACTGAAGAACTTTTTGAATAAAAATCAGTTATTATAATGATATTTGACCCCAATGGTTACATCGTTAAGTTTACTTAATAATGCAATAACCACCAGTGGTCAATTTTTTTCGCAGTATGTGCAACAACTAAAATTAGATATGCACTAATTATTGCAGTTTGGAGTTTTTATGAAGAGTTTAAGCCAAAACTAGCTAAGATGACTTCAATCTAGCATGAGGTGCTACATAGCAAATGCACCTCTGAGGTTATGGATCTCAAAGCATTTAGTATAAATTCATCTCATTGACCCAATGAAAAATATTGAAAATAACGGTTTATCTACCATCATGAAGCTGCCAATTCCCATTACACTCCTTTCTGGATTTCTTGGTTCTGGTAAAACCACTTTATTAGAGAAAATTTTGACATCAAATCATGGTCTCAAGGTTGCAGTCATTATTAACGACGTATCTGAATTAAATATTGATGCAGCGTTGATCAAAGACCACAAAGTCACTTCGAAGAAGGAAAAGCTTATCCAACTTCAAAATGGTTGTATCTGCTGCACTCTTCGTGGTGATTTATTGGAAGAATTAGTTTCTTTGGCCAAAAGTGGAGACTTTCAATATATTGTCATTGAATCAACCGGAATCTCTGAACCAATGCAGGTCGCCGAAACTTTTACTACTGAATTTACAGAAATGCTCCTATACAACCAAGAAATACCAGATGAAGAAAAGAAGGTTTTGAATGAAATCATAGACCTTGGTGGATTGACCAAGCTTACTGCGTTAGATACATGTGTAACTGTTATTGACGCTATTAATTTTATTACAAACTTCGAGTCTACCAAATTTTTATCTGACAGATATGGAGATAACGGCCAGGGTGAAAGTGAAAGAACCATTACAGATTTAATGGTGGATCAAATAGAGTTCGCAGATGTTATTATTGTGAACAAAATCAACACCGTTAAGAAGAAGAAGCAAAAGAAGATCCTTAATATTGTCAAGTCATTAAATCCCATTGCCAAGGTTTTGAAGGCTGATTACTGTAACATTGACATCAAGGAAGTTATCAATACAAAGGTATTTGATTTCGAAAAAGCTGCAACTTCGGCTGGTTGGTTACAAAGTATTCAAGAAATGACTGTAAGAGAAGGTTTTGGAACCAAAAATAAACCAACAATCACCCCGAAGCCAGAGACAGAGGAATATGGTATTAACAACTTTGTCTACAAGTCTAGAAGACCATTTCATCCAGAGAGACTATACCAATTCTTGTATGACAAATTTGTTATACTCGAAGGATCTGCTGTTGAGGCTCCAAAAGAAGAAGAAGAAGAAGAAGAAGAAGGTAGCGAAGATGAACTGGAAGAAATAGAGGAAGGGAGTGAAGATGAAGATGAAGGCGAAGAAATCGAAGAATTACCTGAAATTTCCGATAAGAGAAGATTGAAGAATAAGAAGAAATCTGTGTTGGGAACAATGATCCGCTCAAAGGGTTTTTTCTGGTTAGCAACAAGACATATTCTTAGAGGAGAATGGTCCTCTGCTGGATCGATGCTCACCATGAAAGGAGGAATCCCATGGTTCGATGTTTCTGCTCCTCAATTTTTGCCACCAGAAGCTGCCCAATTGATTAAAAAGGATATGCAAGGAAAGTATGGAGACAGAAGAAATGAGTTGGTTTTCATTGGACTTAAATTAGATCCGGCCGCCATCAAGAAGGCATTGGATGCGTGCTTGCTCAATGACGAAGAATTTGAGGAATTCGAGAAAGTGGTTGCAACCGAGAAAAACCTCTTCTATATCGAGAAGGGATTGCAGAATACATTCAATGACGGATATGAAAGCTGGATTCAATTTGAAGAGCCAGAAGACGAAGAACCCGAAGCTTCGAAGGAAGATAAAGAACTGAAGAAAGAAAAACTGAAAATTGAAGATACCGATTCAAAAAAGAAGAGTAGTAAGAAGGATTCGAAGCAAAAGTCATCAAAGAAAAAGGATTCTAAGAACGAATCTAAAAACATGGGAATTGAAATCACATCAGAAAAACATGGCTCACATGTACATGTTAAAGCCAAATCGGTGAGAATTTAGACCTTTTTATAGTGTACATAAACAAAAAAAATGCGATTTCTGTGGATCGAACACAGGACCTTCAGATTAACTGTGACTGAATCTCTTCAGTCTGACGCTCTCCCAACTGAGCTAAAACCGCTTACGTGATTCATGTTGGACAAAAGTAATAGTCCACCAAGTGGGAAAGATACAACGGTTACAAAATAAAACAAATCAATGCGTACCTTTCACAGAAACTTTATTCACCGCTAGTAGTCATAATCAACTTCCATAACTTAGGGATATTATTCTAATTTACCCATTTTATTGTATTTTTGAACCTGCCAGTTACGGATCTACTCTTCATAGAGTAGACTACAACTCAACTAGACTGATATTTACTCCCTGCCTGCATACAGCTTCAACAGCGCGTAAATTTGAGGATCGCGAATTTTTTCACCTCAAAAGCACTAGTGGATATCTTCACAGCATTAGCATGTCACTTCTAAAGAATCTAAATGGACTTGTTCGTCCTTTAAGCGGTCAGAATAATGGGTTTTTGGTGAATTCATTCAATAGCATTACACAAGTCCGTACAGCTACCAAAAAGGTGTCTGGTTCTAAGACCAATAAAAATGACTCTGCTGGTAGAAGATTAGGACCAAAAGCATATGAAGGACATTTTGTAAAGCCTGGCCAGATCATCATGAGACAAAGAGGTACCAAGATACATCCAGGTGAAAATGTGCAAATCGGTGTCGATCATACTATTTATGCTATTGAGCCAGGGTATGTCAAATTTTACTATGATCCTTTCCATCCCTTAAGAAAGTATGTCGGTGTTGCATTGAAAAGAGAGCTCAAATTGCCAACTCCTCATTTTGCCCCTAGAGTTAGAAGATTTGGCTATGTTGAAATAGTGGATGAGGCCAAAGCCAAACAAGAAGAAGATCGCATGTCTAGGCAAGAATTCGAGGCACAACCAAAACTTAAAGAAGCTCGTGACCGAGTTGAGGAACAGAAGTTCAGACTTACACAACAATATGAAAAATCCTTGAAGGAATTTGGAGTTCAATTGGATGAATCAACTTCACAAGTCGTGGCCAACAGATTTTATGCCATTTCTCAATTTGTCAAGAATGGACAAAGTGCCGAAGAAGCTAAAATTCAAGCTACATTTAACATGATTTATGATTTGCTCCTCAAAACTGAATCGGGTGCTAGTGAACTCAAGTCCAAATACTTGGAAATTTTCAATAGCGTTGATGAGAAGGTTGAATTAGATGCACAGGCGTCTCTTTGCAAGTTCCTTAGTAGCATGGAAAGAGAATCCCTTCAGAAAGATATTCTGAGCAAATTAGAACCATTTGCTAACCGTGTGCTCTCAGCTGAAGAAAAGGCTGAAGTTTCCAAGTTGATTGAAATACCGGGTGCCTTTAACTTGAAAGAGCAAAATGCTTTGAAGAACAAGTATTTGCCCGACATCATATCTTGGAATGCTTCTGGATCTGTTCTTGAAATTCAAGACCCTGAGAATGTGCCTAAAGGTGTGATCGTCCAAAGAATTTTTGACGAAACAACTAGAACCACCAAGTTAGTTGGTAGACCAAGACACGTCGTAGTCTGATTTCCAAATGGATTAAGCACTAACTTGTAGACGTTTTATAGTTACCGTACCTTGTAAATATTAACTATATCTTAAACTACTGAAAATTTGTATTATGTAATAGGCGCGTTTTCCAAAGTATTTTATTATATTCGGTGGTGAGTTTCAAAGTGAAAACTTATACTGCTTTATAGAATGTCCCTTGATTTGCCAGAGAGCATCACTCAAACTCAAGCCTACAAGTACTTTGAACAGGTCAAGGTCACTTATCAGAAGCTTTTGGATCAATCTGTTCCTTTCACCTTGCAAAGATGGGTTGGTTTAGGTGTGTTAGTTGTCTTATTCTTCACTAGAGTTGTTTTGGCTCAAGGATGGTACGTTATCTGCTATGCTTTGGGATTATACTTATTAAATTTGCTTCTTGCATTTTTAACTCCTAAGTTTGACCCATCATTAGAGCAGGAGTTGATGAACGAGCTGATTGAAGAAGGAATTCAAGAAGAAGAGGCTCAACCAGAGGAAGAAGAATTCAGACCATTCATAAGAAGATTGCCAGAATTCAAGTTTTGGTATAACTCAATCCGTGCTACCTTAATTTCCTTATTTTTGTCCTTGTGGTCTATATTTGATATCCCTGTCTTCTGGCCTATCTTGCTCATGTACTTCATTATCTTATTTACTTTAACCATGAGAAGACAAATTCAGCACATGATTAAATTTAAATACTTGCCATTTGATATTGGCAAGGCGAAGTATAGAAGCTCCAAGTGATTTTAAGTATGGAGCTTAACAGGGGACTCAAATTTTTGGAGTGGAACAAGGGTTACTTTTTATTTTTGAATACCATTTCATCATACTACGTGAATAGTAAATTTGAATATATTTAATGTAATACGCAAACGTATTCCACAGATTGCCTGAGTTAATTACTTTTATTTTGTCAAGCTTGACTACTTGCTTTTTTTCTGTAGAATACATACGTCATGATTGAGAAAACTAACAAATCATTAACCTGCCTCCGCCCCCTCCGAGTCTCGGGTCACGTGATTTGAATTCAACGCCTCCCCTATAACGAGCTAATCTCGACTTGCAAGGTTATCCAATTCGAATCAAACTATCTTAAGAGGAATACCATTGCCATGAGTCGTGCCGAGGTTGACTTACAGATCAGTGTAAAGAAGGCATGCAATGCTGATGAAGTCCCTCCAAAGAGAAAGCACGTAAGAGCTTGTATCGTCTACACTTGGGACCATAAGAATTCAAGAGCCTTTTGGAATGCTGTTAAGATACAACCTTTACAAAGCGAACAGGTTCAATCGTTCAAAGCATTGATCATGATCCATAAAGTTTTACAAGAAGGTCATCCAAACACTCTCAAGGATGGATACAGAAATCGTGACTTCATTGCTTCTATAGCCACCGTTTTTCCGTCCCAGGGAACGGCATATGGAAGGCTCATCAACCAATATGATCGGTTTATTCTTAAAAAGTTGGATTTCCATCGTAATAATCCAGGATTCAATGGAACTTTTGAATATGAGGAGTATCTTTCTTTGAGGGCTGTCCATGATCCAAACGAAGGTTACGATTCAATTTTACAGTTAATGGATTTACAAGATCTGATTGATGATTTTCAAAAGCTTATTTTTGCTACTATTCATCAGACTCCAAGCAATCTTTGTAAGGTAAGTGCGTTGGTTCCTTTGATTGCAGAATCCTATGGTATTTACAAATTTTGTGTTTCAATGTTGAGGGCCTTGTATCAGCAATTGGGAGCTGATGAAGCTCTCGGTGGTTTGTTTAGTAGATTTGAATCTCAGCATTTTATGTTGCGTGACTTCTACACTGATTGTCACGGTATCAAGTTTTTGACTAGTCTAGTGACGATTCCAAGATTACCCAACAATCCCCCCAATCTTCAAACTGAGGATGGAAGTGCTCCAGCTTCAAGGCCTAGATCTGTTAACACCACTGAAGCGTTATCTGCTCAACAAACAGCAAACTTTGAACTCCCCTCAAACCCGCCACCTATCGTGGACCAAGCTTTCAACGACCAGGCTGCGATTCTACTTCAACAGCAACAGCAAGAGCAGGAAAGAATTCAAAGGGAATTGGAATTTCAGCAACAACAGCAATTGCAGAACCAGTTACAACAGCAAAGACTTTTTGAAGAGCAACAAAAACAGCAAGAAACCAGATTTTTGCAGGAGCAGGAGGCTTTGAAGATGCAATCTACTCAGCACCATTTATCCAGAGTTGCAGAATTGGAGCATGATTTACTCATGTTCAAAAATCAGTACGACAACGATCAACTGTTATTGCAACAATATGACGCTCGTGTTAAAAGCTTGGAGACTGAGTTAATGAATTTTAATAATACTGCTACCCAACAAGTTGCATCCAAGGATGAACAAATCAAAAATTTGGAGGAACAGATCCAGAATTGGATTAAAAAGTATGAAGCCTTAGCTAAGTTGTATTCCCAATTACGTCAAGAGCACTTGAATCTCTTGGCCAAATTTAAGAAAATTCAACAAAAGATAAACTCTGCCCAGGAGTCGATCCTAAAGAAAGAAAAGTTAGAAAAGGACTTGAAATCAAAGAATGTGGAGTTGGCAGATTTGATTCGTGAACGCGACAGAGCAAGATTGGATTTGGACAGAGTCAGAGCTTCCAAGGACCAAGACATTGAAAAACTTCAGGCTGAAATTAGGGAATTAAATGCTCTGGTTAATGAAACTGGAAAATTACAAACCTTGAATT
The DNA here is from genome assembly GCA_030582475.1 of Suhomyces panamericanus. NCBI lineage: Eukaryota > Fungi > Ascomycota > Pichiomycetes > Serinales > Debaryomycetaceae > Suhomyces > Suhomyces panamericanus. The sequence goes on from JAKTXI010000046.1 coordinate 25,094, forward strand.
TATCTTCCATTGTGGCAAAGCATGAACAGGAAATGGGGGAATTAAAGAAACAGTTGAAAGAAAGAGATCTCCAATTGGGGGAATTGGGCGGTTCGTCTTTGCAAGACAAGCTTAAAGAGACTGAAATTGATTTGGAGATTGCACAAGAATCATTAGATAGTGCTCTTAAAGAACTTGCAATCTCTAAAGACGACCAAGATGATGTTATTAACGCTCAAATTGATCATATCCTCTTACAGAATGTGGAAAAATTGAGAAACTTGATTGATGTTTTCCTTAGTAACAATATAAAGAGGGTTCAAGATTCTAAGCGTGATCTTGCCTCCTCTATTCAAGCTGGAAACTTAAATGCTACACCAGAGTTCGTTTTATCGATCATTGAAATCTGTTCTGATACTGCTACTGATTTTGCCACAACATTCAACAGTTTTATTGCAGAAGGAAGGAGAACTTACGATGATGAGGACACAACATACTCTGATTTGATTTTATCTAGTTCTGAATTGACAACTTCCATAAATGAACTAATGTTGAACTCAAAAGGATTGACGAGAGTAACAGCAAAAGATGAAGAGGATAAAATTATCCAGCTTGTTTCGAATATTTTAGAAGACACTGAACAATACTTTAATGATTTGAAATCTAATAAATTAAACAAGCTTGAAGATGATGAAGATAAAATTGACAGGGTAATTGATGGTAACTTTCAACTTCAGAACTCATTGCAATCTTTAGTGTCTTTTGTTGACTTGTTACGTTCGTCTAAGGGAATCGATTTGAATCTGGGAAATTTGGAAGATCTTTTGAGAAGCGAAATGGAGCAAACTGCCCAGACTGTTTCTTCTGCTTCCAAGTTCTTGTCAAATCTTTTGAGCAATCCAAACATTCATGGAGGAGATTTTGTTGTTCATGAGGCGTTATTGGAAGCCGCAAAAGCAATTACTGATGCGGTCGCCTTATTGATTGCTGCTGCCACGGATTCGCAAAGAGAGATCGTCAGCAAGGGAAAGGGAGAACAAAGTAGAACTGAATTCTATAAAAAGAACAACAGATGGACAGAAGGTTTGATTAGTGCGTCAAAAGCTGTTGCAGGAGCGACAAATGTTTTGATTCAAACAGCAGATGGAGTTCTCAAAAAGACTAATTCCCATGAACAGCTTATAGTTGCTTCTAATGAAGTAGCGGCTTCAACTGCTCAATTAGTTGCCGCTTCTCGTGTGAAAGCAAACTTTGTCTCTGACACTCAGGATAACCTCGAACTGGCCTCGACTCAAGTTTCAACCGCCTGTAAATTATTTGTTGCAAGGGTTCAGAAATTGTTAGAAAAAGAAGTTCAAACTAACGATGTGGACCTTAGTAAACTTACACCATATGAAGGCAAAACTGTGGAAATGGAACAACAAGTGGAAATTTTGAAGCTTGAGAATAAGTTGACTGCTGCCAGGAAAAGATTGGGTGAAATTAGAAAGTATGGATACAGAGATGATAACAGTGATGACGAAAATTAAGCAACCAAATAGTCTACTTGAGTATATTGCAGCCAATAGCATATGAAAATTGAATTTTATATTATTGTTAAATAAAAATGTAGAGAATTAAAACTTGTAAGTCTAGAAGTTGAGAATTAACCAAAGATAAATTATATTCGTTTGCGTGATTGTTATGCAAGCCCTCTCTTGATAATTCCCGAGTGGTGTCGGCCATTTTTGCAAAATATACTTTCAATACCTCCCCGATTCATGCTTTGCCTTTGCCGGTAACACATTACGGAAAAAGAACACCAATTCCAACAGAAGTAATCAGCATGTCTCAGAAAGAGGTATAGTACTACACCATCTTTCATTTTTGAAACAATCTGGTGCATTTTTAGAAACACCCAAGCTCAACATGTATTTCAAGTGACGATCACCATGAATAGATGCGTTGTTTATTTTTCTGTAAATGTATGCAAAGCTGAAATTCCGGTGAGGCGTCTTGCCCCTCCCCTAATTTAGCTTCAAAAGGAACAAGAAATTAATACAATCATGCACCTTTCAAGGTCTTATATATCAATTTCTAGGGTATTTCATAATGTCCTTAGAAAGTTAATATCTCTATTGGATTTCTGAACACATATCTCCACATTTCTTGTTGTCCAAATGAGAGATTCCTCATTCCAATCCCAAGGTATAATAAATTACTGATAAATTGTCAACATGCGACTAGGTTAATTCAATTCTTTGGAAGAAATGTAAATAAAGCGTTTGAATACGAAGGGAATGATTGTAACGAAATTGAAAAGCAAAAATACCTCATTAAATGTAATTAGGTTCAGAAGTTTGAGAGTAAAACTTGTCAATCAGTGACTGCAAATATAGTTGTTACCTCAGCTTTTATAGTGGGCTGGTGGTGGGCCCTCTGGGCTCGAATATGCAGGTGCTGGGCCCAGTGGACCGTAATTTGGATTGTTCATTGAAGGATTTTGATAGGATCCTCCATAACTTTCTTGTGGATATCCTCCATAACCTTCTTGAGGGTACGCATTGTGTTGTTGGGGATGTTGAGGAGGAACATATCCTGATTGCTGCCCCTGTCCAAAGTAGCCTCCTTGTTGCTGTGTCTCTTGGTAATATTGGTTGTTGCTTTGAGGTTGTGTAATCACGTAAGCTGCTCTTCTTCTTCTGCGTCTGAGATAAAGGGCTAAAGCAACGATAATGACAGGAATAAAGAACAAGAACAAAAGGTACCACCGGCTATGAACCCAACTGTCTCTAGAAGTGGTATAAAAGTATCTTTTTGCGGTGGATGTTAACTTTGCAGTGTGCATTATGCTATGTTATTACTTCAAGAATTCAATAAAAGTAAGCAATTCCAAAAGTTTCATCCCTGAACACGGCTTATGCACCCTGACTCAGGACCCTAAAGACACGTGATCGATAACAAAATGCTTGGTATGGTCAACTATTGCGCAGTGCAAATAAATCTGGGCGCAGCATCGCACCTAATGACGTCAGCCAATTAATTGATGCATTAGTGTGTAAGCTAGCAATATCATCCTATAGTGGAAGTCTACAACTGCAGCTCTCATCACAAGAACTTTTGGCTGCGTACCGACTCCATCTCCAATTCACTGTGGAATTCAATCTATGGGTTTTCTCCGTTTGTGGAGTTTGACCAGTGTATATTTCTCTAATTGTGCACATCCCATATTTTCTAATGTTTGTTTGTATAGCCTTGCTCATTTTTTTCGAGTAATAGCTTAGTCAGGAATACAAACCAACCAGGTTGGTGCTAGAATTCAATAACGAAGTGAACTTTTATCTCATTAGACTTCTCTATCTCTCTAGGCACATTTTAACTTCGGAGTCAGAAGTACCTTACAGGCTTCAAAACATAAACTGCTAAGAACAATTCTTGACTACGGAGGCATTTGGGCCCCTATTCAAAACTTCCCAGCGCCTATCTCCAAGTTCCAACAAACATTCAGGGTCTTTATACCCATCAACGTTTTGAGATCCTAGGAAGTAAGGGGGTGGATTGAAAATGAGTTTCTTTGTCGTTCCGCTGGTTCTGTATCAAACTAAACAAAAGCTTGAGCAGAAAAAGAATGAAAACGAGACTGACTTCGATATTCGATCCCAAACAAAAAAGAAAAAGAGAGTTAAGAAGCTCAGGAATCAGGGGGATAATGAGTCAGTGTTCTCTTCCACTGATGATGGCAGTATTATTCTGAGAAAGAAGAATTCACAATCCTCACATTCACACTCAATGTATTCACAAGGTTCTGCCATGTCTGGACGCCGTAGCTCAATCCAAAGTGAGTCAAATGCAACAACACCTAGTGGCCTGAATACTTCCCGAAAACAATCATTAGCTTTCATTAAGAATAATTCTACAACACCAGACAGTTTGGATGATAAAATGTCCAATTTGAATTTCACTAATTTATCAGAGGACACTGAAGCACATGCTACTGGAACAAAACTTAATTCTTCAAAGTCCGTTCCTTTGTCGAAAAAAAAGCACAATAACCCCGCATTCAATGAACTTGCTCATGTGACTGACAATACAACTCCAGTTACAAGAAGTCAACTGATGGGACCGTTGAATACTTCAGAAATCCCTTCCACAGATAGAAATAGAAATAGTAAAGAACTGTCTGTCCATCTGCATTCAACAATAGGTGCATCTTCGGCTAAATTTAGGCGTAACAGCTCCATGACGTCCATGAATTCTAGCACGAACACTATCTCAAATCATCATACCCCTGTGAATCATAAAGGATCAGCTTCCTCGAGATTTTCGAGGAAGCTTTCGAGCATATTTGTTGGAGAAAGTCCTAGCCCAAGCCTAGAAAGCAAAATGTCTGACATTAAACCATCAGAATCCTCTAGCGATCTGAGATCAGAATCACGGCAAAGTCTATTCAAATCAAGTTATGAAACCCAAATACCCCTACACTCTGAAAATTCAGAACTGAAGAGGGATATTCATGTCGAGGTTGAACCTCATCTAGCGATCAACAGAAGACCATCAGAATTGGGCCTTCCAAAATTTATTCCAGTTGTTACTTTGAGTGATCTAAACAGCCTTGAAAGAATGAAAGAAATTTTGTTCACTCCATCATTTCAAATATTCAGATATAACAATTTTCTTCAAATTCTATCCGATCATAGCCATGCAGATCCCATTAACTTTGCAACAATAAGGCATCATTCCATTCAGAAGTTCATAAATAAGTACCGAAGTAGCAAGGATTACTCAAAGAGATTTGAAAGTGAGCAGGTTCTGATGCATGATACTTCATTTTATGAGGGATTACTTTGTCATGAAATTTTGGAGGCTAGAGTTTTTCTCCGTGGCTTAATAAAAATTGAGCTGCAAGCAAAATATAAAGTTGGTGTGATTCATAATGAAGAGTTAATGCAAGTTAATTTCATCAACTATGTTCGATATGTTATTAACCTTCAACCTACAATAGAAGAAAGATATCTCAACGAAACAGAAATTACACACTACAAGTACAAGAAATTGTTTACAAAAATTGCGAATTCCCTATATCAAATGAGAAACGAAGTGGCTGGGGGTGATGCGGTTGCCCCTACTACTGAGAGTGAAGCAAACATTAAAGCCAATCTTTTAATTCAACTAATGACAAAAGTCTCATATGATTATATCTTATTGGAGAAGTATCATTTACATATTATTGCAAACTTCAATAATAATTCAATCATTGATAATCAAACTTTGTCCAATTTATACTCACAACATCGTGAACGTGTGAAACAAGGAAATTCAGAACAGTTAAAAGTATTATTATACAACACATCATTCAGCTCTCAATATGCGTGGTATTTGGCTCTCACCGTACCTTTTGTTAGGGTTTTTGAGTCTAATATTTATTCCGAGAATCAGAAATTAATCAATGATGGATTATTGTATGATGAGTTAGAGAAGAAGACAGTAAAGACTGATTTTGAAACATCAGATAAGGAACTATTCGAAAATTTTACAAAGAAGTTATACATTAATGATTTCAAACAATATAGATCAACAACTTCGGACAAGTTGGTAAATTTACACAGGTCACTAGATAATAATTCCCCCAAATATTCGAAGGTAAATCGACGTCAAATACCAGATCCATCGGCATCGTTCAGTCATAAGCCTATGAATTTTGAATATTATACAGAGTCTTTATCGACATTAGGACTGAACTCATTTGATGTGATACAAAGCAGGGACTTGCCGCTTCACCTCTCAATTGACAATTATATACCCATTTTCAAACAATTCTTCAGAATATTAAAACCTGGAGGTTCTTTTGAGGCTGCTTTTATTAATATTGGACAGGATTCGATAAAGAGTTTTATTGACCAAGGAATGACAGGCTCAGTGAAACCCCACCCCTTAATCCAGAAATGGCTACTTGAGGAATTCGATTGTATTCCTGAAATCACCCGTCGTGTTTTGGATGGCCTCCTCAGGATATTTGGTAACAATAATGTGAAGATGAGCTTTATTCTTTTGAATAAGAACAACGAAGTTAATCACTATCTATACAAACATGTCAGCTTAATTCTGCATGAAATGGTGGGAAGGATGAAAGAATGCTGCATGGGATTTAAAGATACTGAAGATGTTGGTCCAGAGGATGATGAAAACGCAATTCATTATTTCGTCCAAATAAGAGCCTTCAAGAGGGTATGACTATCACTTAATATGTATTTTTGAGGCAGGACCACCCATATATTCATTTCTTCGGGTATTGTTATATATATTTTTAGTGAACATTAAACATGCTTGCAGATATCTTATGGTTCTGCATAAAGGATTAAGGTTTAGACTGCATATGTGCCTGTCCAGATTGATAAGGAAATCTCTGATATTAATCTGCATTTTATGCAGCATAAAACGATTTTGGAACTGGATAGAAAACGAAAATTTTGAAGCAATTCATATTATTCTATCTGCATAAACGATGTGCTCTTCTTCGAATGAACCTCGTATTAGTCCAAGACACTTTTATGATTTACCTATTAGTCACGTGCAAGGCAGTGTCGTCAACTATCAAGCACGTGATTGGCACTTGTTCCGTTGACTCATAAATTGATTGCGAAATTGACTTTCTTGAACAGCATCAACGCATACATTAGAAATGACAACTGTTCACATAATCGATGTCGAAAGTGGTAATTTGAAGTCATTGGCCAATTCTATCAAAAGTATCGGTGGATATGAGATAAGATTTATTCACAATGCTGAAGAATTTGAAAAATATGACCAGGATATTGAGAAGTTGATCTTTCCAGGAGTGGGAAACTACGGACATTTTGTGAAAGAACTTCATGCAAGAGGACTTGTCGATCTTGTTAAAAGATATATCTCTAGTGGTAGAGCTTTGATGGGAATATGTGTCGGATTACAAGCCTTGTTCAGAGAAAGTGAAGAAAGTCTAGGAGTAAACTTCCAAGGTTTAAAATATCTTGATTTCCAACTTTCAAGGTTTGATACCAATGACTCAATTTTTGAGAAATTTGGCAGAAAAAAATCAGTCCCCCATATCGGATGGAATGGTATAAGAGAGATCACCATTGGTGGAGAACGCTTAGCTTCGACCAAGGCTCTTTACGGAATCAACACTTCTAACAAATACTATTTTGTTCACTCATATGCAGCGATCGTAAGGTCTGAAGAAGATCAAGCTTTCATACTTGATGCCTCCTCACAAGGTTGGGATTTTTCTTTTGCTAGATATGGATCTGAAACTTTTATTGCAGCGGTCAGTTTCCAGAATTTCTTTGCAACTCAATTTCACCCCGAAAAATCTGGAACAGCAGGATTGAAAGTAATTAAAAATTTCTTGGAAGGAACTAAAATTGATCAGGTAGACTCAAGACACGTCCAGAATTCCCAGGGCATTCAAGAAAATGTAAATGGGTTGACTAGAAGAGTAATAGCGTGCTTAGATGTAAGATCAAATGATGATGGTGACTTGGTTGTAACAAAAGGAGATCAATATAATGTCAGAAGTACTGAAGATGGAAGCAAAGTCAGAAACTTGGGAAAACCGGTGGAATTAGCAACTCGTTATTACAAACAAGGGGCTGACGAAGTCACATTTCTCAACATCACTTCGTTCAGAAATTCCCCTATCAAAGATCTACCTATGTTGCAAGTTCTAAGCAAAGCAGCGGAGACGATTTTCGTTCCCTTGACAGTTGGGGGAGGTATTAAAGATGTAATTGATCCTGTCTCCGGTGAAACAGTTCCTGCCGTTAATGTCGCTGATCAATATTTCAAGTCTGGAGCAGACAAAGTAAGTATTGGGTCAGATGCAGTTATCATAGCTGAAAATTATTATAAGAATCAGAAAACGAAATTGGGAAACACTTCTATTGAGGCAATTTCGTCAAAGTTTGGAAACCAGGCGGTTGTTATTTCTGTGGATCCAAAAAGAAAATATTTAAACCTGCCTGAAGAAACGAGCATGAGTTCTATTGAAATTAGTGATCCTGAACTCTATGGACCTAATGGAGAGAAGTTCTGCTACTACCAAGTGACTTCTCAGGGTGGACGTAAGGTCCATGAATTGGGTGCATTGGAATTATGTTTAGCTTGTGAAGACTTAGGTGCTGGTGAGATTTTGTTAAATTCAATTGATCATGACGGATCCAACAAGGGTTTCAACCATCAACTTATTTCACAGATCAAAGGTAACATTAGCATACCTGTAATCGCAAGCTCGGGTGCTGGAAATCCACAACATTTCAAGGATGTTTTCGACTTGGATTGTGGAGTCGATGCTGCTTTGGGAGCGGGTTTGTTTCACAGAGAGGAGTACACTGTGAATGATGTGAAGCACTTTTTGAAGGACAATCACATTGATGTCAGACTAGATGATTCTATAGAGTTGTAATCAAAGTTTATATATATATATATTTATGTTTTGATATTGATAGTTTAAATTCTAAAATATCGTATTCTAGTTTTGTACTATGTAAGTTCCTTCGCACACGAAATTCATCTGCAGATGCTGAGAATGGATGACAGATGGTGCATTTTACCCGATGAACAGACCTGAACATATCTCGGGTCAACAAGGGGCGGCTCGTATACTAGAGGTAAATAGTAATTCAGAATCATCAATACTACCAAGTTCAACCAATCAAGCGTCACGAACTGGATCCCCAATCCACTCTAATTTGCCAGATTTGTTAACTAACTTGAGGACCAACGAAACTAGAAGTATCAGGACTAGTGATTCAAACTCGAAGGCGTCATCTGATCAATTCAAGAGATTGTTACAGTCTAATCATAGTCAAGAAGAGTTAGGCTCGGAGGAGGGATCTAGCAACGAAGAAACCAAAAAAGTTGATAGAGTTGAATCAACTGGGACAGAGTATGATATCTCCGAAGTAGGCCCAATCTCTAGGCTAGATTCGAGTGAATCGTTTGTCATTAATTCTAATTCTATTGAGAGCTCGAATCGTATCAAGATTGCAAGTATTCTTTGCAAAGATGGAATGCCTTTGCTCAAGGTGTCTCACAAATCGAAGAAGCGAGTGATCTTTAAAGTAGATCCTCTGAATTTCAATATCTCGTATCGAAGCACATTGCCCGGTTCCTCCATCGCACTGACAAGCCTCCACAAGTTATTATCAATTAAATCAAGTCACGTAGTGGATTCAAATATTGAAAATTCAGTCGGTCTAACTCCTACTGTTACTTCAAAAAAGACTATAGAGATTAACTTCGATGACATAAAAAGTTTCATTTTTCAGGAAAATGCAAGTCCTTATAGGGAAGAATTGCATATTTCAAAAGATTGTGAAGTGAATTGGATTACAATTATCTATTTCAATCCTAAAAAGAACAAAATAAAAACCTTGAATTTGATAACTGACACTGAACATGATCTTAAGAAAATAGTTCAAGGACTTCGAAATTTACAAGTGTATCAAACGCTGTTACGCGACCAATTTTTTAATTTCGAAAGTGGCAAATCATTCGAAGTGGTCTCTCCGATAAAAGAAGATAAGGAATTGAAGGATTGTTTGTCCTTTCAAGATATTGTAAAGTTTACGAAAAGACTCAATATAAACATTGGTCATAAACAATTGCAATCCATTTATGATCAAATAACTTCTACAGGAATGAATACAATTGATAATGGATCCAGACAATTGAAAAAGGGGACTGAACCTGATGTTCAGAAAATTGATTTTAGTGGATTCAAAATCTTTGTAAAGATTTTAAAGAAACGAGATGACATAACTCAAATCTGGAAGCAAGTTTGTGGAAATGAAGTTGTGATGTCATTTGAAAAGTTCAAGAATTTCATGTGTAATGTGCAACTAGAAAAGCAACAGGACGAAATTCTCCTTAAAATTTTCAGAAAGTTTCGAATTGGAAAAAAAGAGGGTTGGAATGAAGAGAATTTCAACAGCTTTTTGATGTCAAGGTACTCTCCGTGCATAAATTATGATACAAATCATAATTATGATCATCCACTCAATGAATACTACATCTCGTCCTCTCATAATACCTATTTAATTGGTCGACAAGTTGCTGGCGATTCATCGATCAATGGTTACATTAGAGCGTTGCAGCGAGGTTGTAAATGTGTCGAGATAGATATTTGGGATGGAAAAGATGAGGGGGTTCCAGAAGATACAAATATTGCAAGGAGCTCACCATCTTCAGTTGGTACGGATGAACCAATTGTCAATCATGGTAGAACTTTCACGACGTCAATTTCATTTATCAATGTTGTCAAAACTATAAAGAAGTATGCTTTTATTCATTCCCCATTTCCGTTGATTTTGAGTCTTGAAATTCGTTGTTCGATTCAAAATCAACTCAAATTGGTAACTATTCTCAAGGATATACTAGGTGATGCATTGATAACTTCTCCATTGGGTGAAGACACTATTTCTCTTCCATCTCCAAACGATCTAAAGTACAAATTTTTGATAAAAGTGAAGAAGACTACCTTGTACTCTGGTGGAGATGGTGCATTCACGAACACTACTTCTTCAACTACTTCATTCAGTGAAGATAGTAGTTCAATATCTCGAAAGTCATCTTTCACATTAAGGAATAAATCAAAAAAACCAAAAATTTCATCTGAGCTAAGTGTATTGGGAGTTTACATTCAAGGTATTAAATTTCGTAATTTCTCATTACCAGAATCCAAGACCTATAATCATTGCTTCTCCCTAAGTGAAAAGACGATCAATTGGATGTTAAAAAATGAGGCAAAAAGAATTGCGATAGATAAACATAACCGAAAACACTTGATGAGAATCTATCCTTCCAAATTGAGATTGCGTTCTTCGAATTTCCTTCCGATAAGTTACTGGCTACATGGTGCGCAGTTAGTTGCAACCAATTGGCAAACGTATGATTTGGGACAACAAATCAACGAAGCATTATTTGAAGGAGTTAATAATCAAGGTTACGTATTAAAACCATCGTATCTTCGCAAGCCTACTTTGAAATTTTCGAAGATCATACCAAAGGTAGAAGAAGTGTCAATGCTGTTCAACATTATGATTATTAGTGCACATCGATTACCCAAATCAAAAGGACCTGAAACTGTCATAAATCCCTTCGTGACATTTGAAATCATTGGTGCAAGTTCTATTGAATGGACTTCCGAATCATCAAAAGGACGTACTACAGTAATTCAAGAAAATGGATTCAATCCAACTTGGAATGAATCCTTTTCAGGTGTCCTCCAAGCACCAAACGACATGGTCTTCGTTAGGCTCACTTTGAAATCAGCGTCCAGTACTAACGATGATTTTTATACTATTGGTACGTTTGTGGCTAAATTATCGTACTTGAAACAGGGTTATAGGTATCTTCCAATTTGTGATCTTTTAGGTGAGCATTTGGTCTATTCGAGTCTTTTTGTTAAGGTGTCGCACTCCCAAAGGAATTAAATTTTTTAAGGTGGAGGTCATCGCACGACGTGCTGAAAATTGATCTGATAGAAAACTGTGTGTAACTTTCACGAAGTTTATCAGGATGGGAAAGATAAGTGTAAACGAGAGCAAAGGTAAGCAACGTCATGATCCTTTATTGAAAGATATTATTTCACGGAAGGGAAACTTGAGAACTCTTCCCAGATCATCCGAAACGAAGAAACAAAATGAAAAGGAGGACGAACATTACCTCGATGCCTCAACATCGAGAAAGATTTTGCAGTTGGCCAAAGAGCAACAAGATGAGATAAAGGAAGAAGAGGAAAATGTAAGCACGAGATCTTTTGGTGAATCCTTCAGGGCACAAGAAGCCAATGACATTGACGATGAAGATGAGCAAAGCATGGATGAAGAGGAGTTTTCGGATTTTGATGAAGAACTTATTGAAGAAGAAGTTGAAATAGATGAAAAGGATGCTGAATTGTTCAACAAGTATTTTCAAGACAATGGCACCCAAAACACGATTAACTTAGCTGACAGAATATTGGCAAAAATTCAGGAAAAGGAGAGTCAAACTGACCCATCTGAAAGACCTACTGAAGCTGTTTTCTTACCACCAAAAGTAATTGCTGCGTATCAGAAAATCGGTCAGATTTTATCTACGTATACCCATGGCAGATTACCAAAATTGTTCAAGGTTTTGCCATCATTGAGAAATTGGCAAGATGTCTTATATGTGACAAACCCAGAAGCATGGACTCCACATGCTGTCTATGAAGGTACTAAACTATTTGTTTCAAACTTGCAGGCGAATGAAGCTCAAAAGTTTGTGGAGGGGGTTTTGTTAGAGAGATTTAGGTCCTCCATTGCGGATTCGGAAGACCACTCTTTGAACTATCATATTTATAGAGCGTTGAAAAAATCGTTGTACAAACCAGCAGCATTTTTCAAGGGCTTTTTGCTTCCTTTGGTTGACTCAAGTTGCTCGGTGAGAGAAGCCACAATTGCTGCATCTGTGTTGACTAAGGTTTCCGTGCCTGTTTTGCACTCTTCGGTTGCCTTAACTCAATTGCTCCAAAGAGAGTTTAAACCTTCAACAACTGTATTCGTTCGTGTCTTGATTGAAAAAAAATATGCATTCCCATATCAAACCATTGATGAATTGGTGTTTTACTTCATGAGATTTAGAAATGCTGCAAGCGAACTGGGATCTATTGACGTGGACCAAGATGGAGCGGGGCCCCAATTACCTGTTGTTTGGCACAAAGCATTCCTAGCATTTGCGCAACGCTACAAGAATGACATTACAGATGATCAGAGAGACTTCTTATTGGAGACAGTAAGGCAAAGATTCCACCATGCAATCGGACCTGAGATCCGTCGTGAGTTATTAGCTGGAAAGCCAAGAATTCCTGCGAACAGTCTCAACACAGACACTATGACAGATGTATTTTGAACTTTAGTGTATATTAATATAAGTAGAATAAATATTAAAGAACTGGAATACTAAGCATTTTGTTCAGAAGTATTCTTTCTGGCATTTTCACACAATTCGTCAAAATCTCCAAAGAATGCATAATAACTCTGGACTACTCCGATTATGGTTAATGCAACGGTACTACCAACCCAAAGACCATGTAAACTTCCCTTGAACCTGGAGTAAAATGACAAGTAGATCGATAAAGGAATTCCTATCATGTAATAGGAAACAAAATTAACAATTCCCCCAATTTTTGTTTGACCTTGACCTCTTAAACATCCAGCAGAATTGGCATTCATGGAATCAGAAACCTGCATTATGGCAATAAGCCACATGATGTCTGTAACAGTTTCGATCACTTTCTCATCCTTCGTAAAAAGAGAAGCGATTTCCCTCTGGAAGAAAAATAACACAAGAAAGTTGATAATTGAAATTACTAATCCAAAACTCATAGCAGCCTTCGTGGAAGTTTTTGCCGCAGAAGCGAGACCAGCTCCCAAAAAGTTTGCAATTCGTGTTGAGGATGCAATGCCTATAGCAAATGGAACCTGGTATGTTAAGGCTGCAACAGTGGCACCGATCGATTGAGCTGCAAGATTCACAGTTCCTAAGTAAGATGCCATCAAAGTCAAGATTTCAAATGCTAAAAATTCTGCTTCAAGCATTACCAAACCAGGAATAGCCAATTGAATCAATCTGCCCCAATCAGTGAAGGCTTGAGGAATATTCAAGCTCCCCCAGCATCTCATTGGGTGAATATGTGTTGGAGTTTGCTTCTCATCAACAAAAAAAATCGTAAAAAAGATCAATCCAATTGCCATCAACCAATAATTTATTGCCACGGCGATAGGTGCTCCCAAATAACCAATTTTGCTCACTAGGAAAAAATTCATTATCAAGTTGGAAGGTGCGGCCATCATTAAAACATATGTGGAAATGTGAAATATTCCCTGAGCTTGTAAGAATCTCTTTCCACATTCGAAGACGATATAAGCTGGAATTCCGGGGGCGATATATTTCAAATAAACAGCAGAAAGCTTAGCTGTTTCCTTATCAGGGACCAACAAGCAGATTAATTCATATCCAAAGAAAACCCAAATTATAAGGATAGGTAACATAACAACTGCAATCAAAGCAGAACATTTTTGAATGTAAACTCCGACCAAAGTATATTTCTTAGCACCAAATGCTTGGGGACATAATGTATCTAATGCAGTTGCAATGCCCTGAATTGTAGCATAGCCTGAAATATTAGCAGTCATGGATCCCATTGATACAGCCGCTAATTCTGTTGCACCTAAATGCCCAACAGTAAGAACTGAAACAGTAGAAAGAGAATTTTGCAATAAGAACGTTACAATAAGAGGAATTGAAGCTTTGAACAAAGAATAAAGCTCAATCTTCATTGTAGTTTCTTCTAATTGTTTATTGATCACGGCATTTTCAAATGTGTCCATAATTTGCTGTTCATCTTCATCGACAATAATATTATGACTCTTCAACAAATCTCTTTCCTCATTTAAAAGCTCCCTAGAGACACTTGAAGTGCGATGTTTATTAAGGCCACGATTAGCACTTAGCAAAGGCTCGGTTTCTCCTGAAAATCCGATAGCATTCTCAGAAGAGCTATGAAGTTGTTCTTCTTCATCGTCTTCTGGTCTGGACTTTAGAAAATCAGAAGGCACGAAAAGACCACCTTTACCGACATGATCATAAACAATGGAAGCTCTTCGTTTGGCGTTTGAGTGTGTGAATTGATGAGATCTGTCGTTAAAAGACATGACTTGTATACTTTCAACGAAAAATCTAACTTCGTGTAGCAGAATATGTACGAATATATATGCTTGATGAGCGCGACATTTTTTACATTTCTTTTTTTCTTGCAAAATGTCTCGTTCGGGAAGATAGCCGTAACAATCTATTGCTACACAAAACCTCTTCAAAGTTAATATACATCTAGTCGTAAAATAATGCTTAATCAAAGTGTGTTCCAAAAACTTTAACCGATGCTAGTTGAAAAAATTTCAATCATTGATGCTCAGTTAAGTTTGTTAATAACTGTGATAAACATCTCTTTGTCGCAATATCATCTTGCAAGATAAGAGAAAAAGTTCCATCCCTCAATGGCTCTGGAAGTATATTTGATAAGGCTTTTCTAGCCTCCAAATTGTCAGACAATCTCATATAACATCTCACAACATGTTTCAATAATCTTCCTGAGCTGCTAGAATTTTGCTGAGAACCTTGAGATGCAACACTGGCACTTAACTGATCTATCATTTTGGATAAAACGGAAGCCACAGTATGAAAGCGCTCATAAGTCGTACAAATGTAAGCTAAACCCTGATCGTCAAGTAAAATCTTTTGAAGAATGAAGATAGCGACTGTTTTTGATAATTCTGATGATATTTCCATAATATTCAAACAAAGTGGAACGATCTCTGTCGTTAAAAGAAAATTGATGACTTCTGGAGTATCATTCTTCACCAATGCACCAATAACACCCAAGCTAGTCAATCTCAAGTATTCAAAAGAACGCTGCCTTGCATTTGTGGATAGAAAAGGATACAAGTATAATGGTAAATTTGCATTTAGGAACAAGCCTCGAGTCTGAACATTTGATGCAACGCATTGGAGTAATGCTAATGCATTACATACCCGATTTGATATGGAAGCAGTCAACACAGGGGGATTCAAGTAGGGGTATACAGAAATTATTTCTTCTAGCAAAACTGTCATGACACCAAAAGAATTCCACAATACTAATGCTAAATCGTCGTACTGTTCTCTTTTCTTACCTAACTCTAACAACGCCCTTTCTCTGTTTGCTCCAGTAACTAATTCAGAAATCCATTGATAAATTTGCTCATCGCCCAATGCTTTACTTGCTAAGACTTGTCCATCTTCATTCGACGTGCTCGCTACCTGACTAGATCCTTGAATCGGCCCTGATGGGGGTACATTATTTGAAAACATCCTGTTAGTTTTGCAAAAAAGATCCAGGCGATATTATTCACTTGTCGAATATTATATGCAGTATCTTTTTTCTTGACTTTCCAAAAATAACGACCTCGGTGAGGGTCGAACTCACGATCTTAAGATTAACAGTCTTACGCCTTAGCCAACTTGGCCACGAAGTCATTAGTGGAATGTCGTTTCACAGCACTTGCCTACTAAATTGATGTAGATTTTCATGTTTCATTTGAAATGACTCTTAAATTTTCTACGTTTAAGATATATCAATTGTATTCTCTAAAATATGAGTTTATTTCGAAAAATATCTATAACATAGAACAGTGAACGGTAAAATTTTTTCATGTATATTAATTTGTTCAATACAGATAAAAAAAAGATTTATTCATAAAAATTCAAATTTTATAAAAAGCAAAAGTAATTGCAAATACTTTTTGAAGGAAGAAAAACATACTTGATCAAATTATAGTCGAGATACTCTGAAATATTCAAAACTGCACAATTATTCATCTATCTCTTCGTATTTTTCAAGCCTATCTTCTGCCTTGTCGTCGTCTTCGATTTTTTTACCTCCACTGACTGAAAACTGTCCACCAGCTCCTATCAAGCAAATGTCATAAAACTTGGTTGCTGTATTCACAATTCTAGTTGGCTTTTCAACGTCTTCTTCCAAAGGTCCTAATCCAGGACCATAAGTGTCAGCAAACCCCCAGGCGTAAACCATTCCATCATCTGTAATTGCAAAGGAATGGTGAGAGCCGGCACCTATTTGTTTTATTTTGATTCCTGCTTTTTCTGAGCCAAAACGCAACTTTGTTGGAATAGGAACCGATCTCGCATTGCCATGTTGGTCTCTAAAAGTACCCTCAGGTAAGCTCTCTTTTGGTATACCTATTTCTTTCATGTCATACCTACCCCATGCCAATACTTCACCAGAATTTGTCAATGCTAATGTATGATGTTCACCAGCAGAAATTTCGACAATTCCTTTCTGAGATAATGCAGGAACAATTGTAGGTTTGCTTATCGTCGATCCATCCTCCAAATTTCCATTTTCATCAGTAATTGCACATTGTCCATACTGATTCAAACCCCAAGCATAGACATTATCCTGAAGATCAATAGCAAAACAATGAAAGTCACCACTTGCAATGTATTTGATATTGACTAATCCAAACTGCTGAGGTTCTAATGAGTGGAAACGATGTCTCTCAATTACACGTCTACCTAATTGAAATTGCTGACCATTTCCCCAAGCATAAACAATTCCCTTTGAATCCAAAGCCAATAAGTGATCCTTTCCACCTGCTAGCTGCACAATATTCTTTAGTTCCTTAATCTTCAAGGGAACTTTCTGAATTGAAATTTCAGCCCTTAAAAATCCAAGCAATCCTTCATTGCAGCGAAAACACCCCCACGCATAAACATCACCATTATCATACAAAACAGCACTCAAGTTATCAGTGGTAGCAAGTTGGACAATACTATCAGTTGGTAATCCTTGTACTAAACCAGGAGTCGATTCAGCTTCATTCAAATCTCCATCTTCATCATCTTCATCATCTGCATTTCTTAAGACCTCATTTGTAATTGAAGTATCTCTTCCTAAGACAGCACTGTCATTTCCTCCCCACGACCAAACTCTATTCTTACCATCTAGAGCAAGAGTATGCATCCCTCCGACCGAAAAGTCAACTATTTGAGTTCCTCCCAATTTTTCACTCGTAAGAAATGGGTTTAGTCTTGGTCTCTTCACTTCCTTTGTTTTTGCTGATGGTCCCAAACCCAATTCACACATAGATCCAGTTCCCCATACAAAAATGTCTAGCCCATCAACTTTTTTCTTAGGTTGTGGATTCAAATCAGGCAATCTCGAGTAAGAATGCAAGATGAATGAAGTCGTTGCAGCAGATTTTGTCTTCTTTGTACCATTCAGTCCTGAGGCTGGAGCCTTCCTCTTCCTCTCTAATTTAACCATTTCTTTGAAGTTGACTTTGAAATATCAACATCTGAAGAATAAAAATCAACAAAAATGTCGTTCGAGACATTAGCGACATCTAAAATTGATGTTGTCATTGCCTATTGCGGAAATGACATGATTTCTTTCTATCTTTCTACTGGTAATTTTAGGGTATTATATTGTAGGGTATAAATTAGCACTGAATAGTACCGAATCGCTCGACGTACCTAATTAAGCGAGTTAGTTCCTGGCAAAGCATAGCCTTGTCCTCTCCTATGACTCCATTTGCTTTTTGCTTCAACAAAAAATCGAGCTGAATTTTGAATTAAATATCCAAATGAACCAATGGCTCTAAATAAAGCCAATAAAGCAACAGTCCACAAGATTATGGCAAGGTAAACATTTCTCTTGGTTTCACCTGGCTCATAAACTTGTAGCATAGTTAAAATGAAAACTAAATTGGATAGCATCCAAAATAGAACAACCCTTGTCCTGACATCTTTCGCGTAGTCTTCTCCATCCATTGAGACGGGCTTGGTATCATTTGAAGCAACTTTCTTGTTTGATCTTTTCGCCCTGATATTGTAAAGTGTTTCTAAATACACTTCATCAACGTTAACGTCAACCACCACAGCCTCAAATTCTCCCTTGTCATTTTTCTCAATAATATATTGATTACTTTTATCTTCCTTAGGATTATTATCTCCTTTAGTTCCCCAAGACACGTCATGAGTGTTGCAAAATGCAAAAATTTGTAAGGTACAAGTGTAAGATGGAATCATCAAAAAGTATTGTGCGGAGCAAGTAATCATGTGCCAAGGATCAAGATATAAGATTGACATGAGGGTGTACAAGCCATAAGTTGCCAATAGCGAAACGACGATACTCACCATCACATACGTAGACGAATCACCAACGCCAAAACTTCCGATTGTCTTGAAAACGAAGTAAAAACCAACAATCAATGAGTACAAAGCCAAAATGGTCAATAGAATTATCAAGGTTTTGAAAATTGTAGTAGAAGCCTGTGGTCTGTTGCCAATAGATACAACGAATAAGGATGTCAAAACACAAATACACAAGTAGTTGAATATTGTGAATACCCAAAACCCACCATTATGTCCTAAATTCTTACTATCAATTAATGAACCGGTCAAGAAGTAAAACGTTAGGTAAAAATTGCTCAATGAAAAGAACGAAACGACGAGATTGATAAATTGGTAGATGAACTCAACATGTAAGAAGAATTTTCTCACGAAGCTATGATCAGTTTTCCAGATTCTGTTAGAATGACGGAGAGAGTACAATGCTGCAAAAAATGCACCATTAATCCATCTTCTTCTTTGCGAGAGGAATTCCGCAATTGTTTCGGGTACATCAGTTTCACCCGTGGCCAGCTTCACAAACTTCAACACCCAGTTTTCATCGCGTTTGGCGACAAGTTCCCAACATAAGATACGATCTTCAGCTAGGTACATATTTGCCTCAAAAAAATTGGATTTGTTATTCTTTTTGTCTTTTCCGTCCTTCAAGAGATCCTCTCCTTTGAAATAGGAAGCCAAGGGCCCAGTTCCATCCTCATGATTTGTAAGCGCAATATATCTATACGCTGACAATGCACCAGGTAAAACTGAAATGTATCCGAAGAGCGACTCAGTTGGTTTGTCTAGAATATTTGACATTTTATATTCAAAATTTTGCGAAGCCACCAATGGGTTCGTCAAATTTATCCAACCTTTGCCTTTCATTGCTTTAATTTCACCAGCGACCCCTGCAACATTTGAATCTCTATCAAAAGCTTTCCACATATTATAGACAGCATGGCTATCCGGCTTAGTACCGACATCCAATAAGACCACAACGTTTGGATCTAAGATGGGGCAAAATGCATTAAAGAGCCATCTATGAGAATTAATTTTCTTTTGGTTTTTTTCCTTTAAACAGAATAAAACTTGGACTGGTGCCAAGTTCTTCTCATCTCCTTTGAATTTCAAATTCTCGTCAATAGATATTTGGGTTGTGTACTCAAAAAT
Organism: Suhomyces panamericanus; assembly: GCA_030582475.1. Classification (NCBI taxonomy): domain Eukaryota; kingdom Fungi; phylum Ascomycota; class Pichiomycetes; order Serinales; family Debaryomycetaceae; genus Suhomyces; species Suhomyces panamericanus. The sequence continues at coordinate 44,951 of JAKTXI010000046.1, forward strand.
GTGAGCATTAACCTGCTTATTGTTGACGTAAGGTCTTGCCAAGTTGTCCTGATAACATCCTGTTGCTGTCAAAAGTTGCAAGACCGACTCGTTCACTTTATTGCGCCCATCAGCCACAATAATTACTTGGATTTTCTTCCATGAATCTTTTCCCCACTTTGAGGATTTATGCCTTGAACACAAATGCGCAACATTTTTCATCACACCATGCATAGTCCTGGCAAAAGCATATTCATCTTCATTGTACATTGTAATGCAAATAACAATTTCAGTTTCACGACCATATTTTGCAGCTCTGAGATTAAATCCTTCTGCTACAAACTCATCAGGCTGTGAAGTACATGCGGTGTATGTCATGTGTGTAAACTCACCGAATGGTGATTCTGTTCTGCTCAAGACTTTTTTCAATTCTTCTGGAATAGGGTTTTCCAAAACCAAATTTCCTGTTTTGCCTCCAACAAGTCGTACCTTTCTCTTTGAAATTGTTTTTTCACGTTTGGGTTGATACCCATTGCTAATATTGTTCATGATGTTTCCATCAATAGATTCACTGAAATATTCACTTTCATGATTGGGCAAATTAGAAACGTAAGATGATCCACTATAGGCAGTAGATTCTGAGTACATAGATCTTTCTTCAAACTCCCGTCCTTTTTCATAAGATTGGAAATCATAGCTATCCCGTTTAGGACTTGTGATAGTTTCTTGATCGTCTTGAATATTAGCTTCGGCAAACGTCTCTGGTGAAAAAATTGGCTGTGGAGGCTCTAAAAACCTTCCACTTCTGGTAGAACTCGTCCCAAAAGTTGATCTTGTTGGTGACCCATCGAACATAGAACTACCATCGATTTCATTGTCAATGTTTATTTCAGTTTTTCTTTGACGTTTAGGCGACTCCCTGGTGGTGAAATGAGCTCTTGCTGTTCCATTCCCATATTGTAAGTTGGGCGTATTGTCAAGATTCCCTCTACCCAAGTTAGGGTTGATACGGGAGCTTCTAGTGAAAATGTTTGGTGATTGTCTGGGGCTATTTTGCATTGATTGAGGAAATGCAATGAAATCTTGTTGATCTCCTCCATCTTCATCTTGATCAAACTTTTGGAATCGTCTAGGCGAAGTTCTGTCACTTGTAAACGCAGCATTTGGTAACATTGGATGCGTTTCCTTGAATGGTGAGTCATCAGACTCATCAAAAGGATTCATTTTGTAGAATAAATTCAAATCTGAGTGAGCTAAACTCAAAATTAATCTTGCAACTTGTTTTTATAGGATTAGCTACTACTTATTTCCATTCCCTTGCATTTTGGAACTTCGTGTTTACATTTCAGTCGAAATATTTTGAAAAGGTCCAAAATAGGAAATTTACAATAACATGCAGTATGAGAAATTAACTTACCAAGATTAACAATATCATCCCTGATACAGTACTATGATAAAAAAAGACCAACTATTTTATTTTGGGTTTCACTTGGTTCTAAGATTCATTATCTTCTAAAAATTCTTCAACACATTTCTTAAGTGCAAGATTTGGGTAGCACTGCTCTGCTTTGAGTTTTTGGCGAGTTAGCGGGTCATCATCATGTCTAGTAAGATGGTCTAATAACCATGACTTTTCATAGGAATGACCATAGGGAGTTATTATGGGCTCTTTAAAAATTGTAAAGGCCATTGGACAACATAAGTGATCAGGTGGTTCTTCATAATTTTTTACAATTGAATTTGAGTTTCTAGCGAACAAGGAGGTTACATCTTTAATATCGTTGCTATACTTGATTGATAAATTTGTAATCAAATAGTCTACCTCATTCTCCTCTAATCCCTTATTTCTTATTTCCTCAATTTCCTTATGGTATTGTTTTTGGAGTAATTGAAACAAATTCTTGAAAAGCGGATATGAATTTGCAATCTTTCTTTCTTCTTCTTCTTTTGCTCTCGAGGTCTTCAATGAAGTGATCTCCTCATATATTTCTTTGGGTAACAGATACTTCTTCAGGTTTTTGCTGTGCTCTAACGACCTTTTATAAGCTTCATTGAGCAATTTCATACCCTTGCCATAATCACCCAATCCATGAATTACGAATAATGCATTATAATACATGGCATCAACGTTCTTTTCATCTAGATGTATGGCTCTACCACAATCCTCTCCCACTTTCTTCCATTGCTTCGATTGTTGATTACTTGGGTTTGATTGCAGCTTCAAATTCAAATAATACGCCTTCGCTCTCAGAGAATACACTAAGGAGTTGTAGCGATCACTATTGATACTCATAGTATAGAAACCAATTGCATTGGAGTACTTTTTTTCGCTCAAAGCCACATCCCCTTTTTCTTTATTACTCATGATTGATATATCTTTTGGTTCATTTGGACTTCAAAGTGCAGGAAAATATATATGATAATGCACTCTAGTTTGAAGTACCCCCATGAGTGAAAATCACAGCCAGGATAGAAATACACATTTTTTTCTACATGCAAACAACTCTTCAGCATCAAACATTCAATCACAATCAACAAATGTTTCTTCCACAGTTTCAAGCGTTGGCTTCAATACGCTAAAGAAAATTCCCACGAACTCGTCTCTGAGCTCAAATGTTAGTACGGGCACATTGAAAACGAATCCATTGACGAGATTATTTTCAAAGAATAGGTCTGCATCGAATGTGTTTCAACCCCCTTCACAGTTTGATACCCAGCAAACCAATAGTGATGAGGATATCCAATCAACAATGTTAACGGATCCTAAGAGAAACCAAGGACATTCAAAGTTTCGATTTCATTCCAAACCTAGAATCTTTGCTAACAAATCTACGAAGCCAGACCTAACTATCCAAACTAATGGACATCATGGATTAAAAGTATCGAAGAAAATCTTAAGTTCTAATCTGTTGAATGATAATGCCAGTACTTCTGCCAGAAAAAACTCAGTGAGCTCACCAGGAGGAACCTTACATCACCTATTTCATAGGAGTCAAGCAACTGCCCAATTAAGATCCGAAGAATCTAATGTGTTGAGTGCTGCAGAATTCACTTCTAAACAAAAATTAAACACCATTAATACTCGAACTTCAGTTAGTCTATCTTCCAATAATTCAAATTCTTATGTTTCCGACATTTCATCTGCACTGATGTATAAATTCACAGATCCTGATTTTTCAGTTGAGGATATTGAGCCCACAAATGAACATACCTTGCTTGACATACACAAAAAACTAATGATGCCCACTGATCAGTATTTACAGACGAGAATACATAAGAGTCACAATGGTGAATTTGGCTTAGGGATATCAGGAGAGAGTAACGACATTGATTATTCCCTACCAATCAACAATTCGAAATTTTTTGATTATCTTTTCAATATTATCAAACCGTTATTTATGCCATCTGCTCAAAAAATGTTGAGTAATGGAGTTAAACATCCTTACTTGGGATGTACATTTGAGGACATATCTAATATTATCAGAGAGTACTATATAAGGGACTCAATGAATCTATTCAAACATTCAAATAAATTCTCTGCCGAAAGCCAACAATATTTACATGCATCGTCAAACATACAAAAACCATCGAAGTCCAAGTCAAAACAAAGTAAGAACTATCGAACGAGTTCTACAACGTCAATTAACTCTTCTTCAGAACACCATTTGGAAAGATTCGATGAGCTCAAGGTTCGCGAAATCTCTTTAGACTTGTTAACATTTTTCACAAAATGTATGTCTGTCCTAAAATATGAATTCGAATTTGAAAATGAAGAAATGAGATCCAGCACTCAAGTAAAAGCTTCAAGCTCTTCATTTATAAAACAGTGGGTAACATTATCAACTATATGGTTGTATTTCAATAAGAATATAAGATTCTCGATGCTAGCAATTTTTCAACCGTTGCAAAATTTATTCTATGAGATTTCCTCACAAGATTATAATGAAGCAGGATCTAAGTTTACTGTGGAGAACGAAATTGAGACGTTATTACTCCTAGCTTTCCGGGATATTTTGATTTATCCATTTTTGATTGAGAGGGGACACGCTTTGGATACTTTTCAACTGGAAAATGAAACCAGATTTAAGCAGGTTAATGAGATCTCTTCGGATGAAAAGATTGTTCTCAAGGCGCACCGCAATATCTTGGATAGCTTGATTGAGTGCTTTGGGGAAATATTGTCCAACACAAAACTACATATTCCACCAGTGGATGGGGAACTACATGAAAAGACACAATTATATGAAGATACTTTTACATGGCTTTCTCGAATTTAATAATTTGCTTAATACCAAATTAAATGCTTCTGTGCAATGAAGTTCTACTAATTGTATTCCGTTGTTTCCCACTCAGGAATTATTTATTTAAGATACACATAAAACACATATGTTGTAATATTTAAATATTGTTTCCCTCAAAGTGAACGAATTAAAATAATGTCACCTGAAAATTATTTGAAATGCATTCCCAAAGCCAAAGAAGAATCTTCTAATTTAATCTCAAATTGTACATGTTGGTTGGGTTTATATCCAAACATGGATGAAAAATTTCAAGGGGATGTAAAAATTGGGTCAATAATCAATTGAACCAGGTAGCCAAGCAAGACTCACCACTGCCTGAGATCTGCAGATATGTTGTACAAAAGAATATTTACAGATCTGGCAATTGGTTCATACAGTGTATCAATTCATGCTTCAGCACAATAAATTTCTATGAATAAACATTTTTTTTACCAAGAAATAGAATATATCTAAATTCCTCATATTATATTCGGGAACAAATTACAATTTTAGCCTACTTCTACTCGTAGTCGGCATAAGGCTATAATCAATTTTTCTCTCTATTCTGACGAAACCAACCATATGATCGGTCTAGCGCAGGTGAAGATTAAAATCGCACAGAAAATGTAATGGCTCTTTAATTGTGTTTTACATTGATTCTTACAAAGACGTGAACGATTTTTGTTCCTGGTAAAAATAATCGCAATCACCTACTAATATGCCGCCCAAATGCCAAAACGTCCTGTGAACATAGTGGTAAAACAAAATGAACTACAAATAAATACGCCTCTATCCAACCCGTTTTCAAAGCAATATCGACAAACAATATTGTGCTTTAAGAATTCAAACTTCTGATAACTTGCTACTTTATTTACCACCTCCGTTTGATATGCATAGAAGATACCTTAATTAGAGAAGAAAATATGTTGAAGAAACATTGCTTTGGACTAAAAATGATTGCTGTGAAACACTCCCAAGAAAAATACGGTATTTGAACTATTCAAAGTTAAATAAACAATTGATGATAAAATTTGATGCACTTTCGAAATAAATTTCACTGACTTTCATCCTAAACTTTCAGAAACCAAAAGTATAATATCATTCTGGAAACTTAGGCAAGAATGTAGTAAAAATGTATGAAAAATATTCTTTATATGACTATATAATGAGGAGAACTAGACTCAGATTGATTTTAAATTGCAATCAATACAGCAATTACTTTATCCCTTCAAATTGTAAGGTATTAAGGGAGATTAATAAAAATATTGTAGCAAATGAACGGGGAAAAAAAATTTAATTTTAATACCCCTTGTTGTATGATTTCAAATACCTTTTATTTGCTTCAAGATATTAATTATAAATAGATTGAATACATACATGGAGTTGTCCAAAATCTGATTTCTCTATACCAATTGTAGCCTAAATTTATGAACACTTCAAGAAGAGAGCGATTATTAATTAGCAAATCTTAATCTAGAATTGATTATGGGCCAGAATTCCAAAAACTCAAAATTATTTCGGGGAATCAGTCGACAATACGAGGAAGGGAATTTGGTCATCTAACGCTTTTTTCTTGAACTTGAATATAGGCGCTACTTACCTATACTTAAAAGTTGATGAAACTAATTGTGTAATGCATATCCTTTAATTGAACGTAGAAAATGGTAATCATTCTCCTTTGAAATTTGGTTCAAGTAACTATAATAATTTATATTACTATATAGCTTGATTTACTATTTAAACTACTGACCCACATATCCAATATTGTTGCTGAAGAGTACATTTTGATTTACTAATACTACATAAAACAAAATTTGAAATTATCTGATAGCCCGAAATTTGAGGTATTTTCATTAGTGGTTATATTTTAGGCATGCTTTATGGTGATTAACTGAAGGGTGAAATTCTTCGAACTGATATGTTCAAAATAGATTTGTTCGTATTCTTATTTGAATCAACATTGTATTAGTCAAAATCAATCCATACCTCGCAAATAGCATTCACAAGATTGACTTCTTTTCCTTTTTCTGTATAATCAATAATATCATGTTCAATTTCAATACTCTAAAATTTAATATAGACATTCCTCTGAGTTATGAAATCTTACGTTCTTGAAATATATGTTGACACAACTAGGACATTTACCGCTAAAAATATCCTACTATCTGGATTTAAATAAAATCCTAATATTCATTTTTGGTAGCATTCATTTATATGCAGGTTATTTCTCAGGTATTGTTGCTTGGATGTAATTTGCTAAGGCAGTATCTGTAATGATTTTCTCATGTCCTGGTTTTCTTTTTTTATTATTAGAGATTCGCTGTATGTTTCTTCGTTATATTTGAAGGTTATTGAGCGTAGGTGGGAGACTGTCATGTTTTCCCTTGCAAAAATAGAACCATGTAGTAATGAAAGTATAACATATTTTCTGATGAGCATTGGAATGAAGTACATATTTGGAACAATTTTGTTTTTAATGAATTAGGAACACACTTCTATGGAAGGGTAATTTTAGCATAATTAATTTAATTCGAAACTCGTTCACAAATCTGCTGAATGTTGTCGCGGTTACGACGATTCAACAATAAATTTGCTGATAGTGTTCAATATCGTTGATTCCATGAAATCTGTAGCACATGTTTCCTTTCTAAATGATTTATTTGATGCAAGGTATTTGTTACTAAGCATGATTTGAGTACTTTTTCGCATGTAATCAATTTCGCTATTACTTTGAAATATTTATTCGAGAACACAGGAAATTGCGTATATAATGTGGGTTAGAGGTCTAATTTATTTGCCCTTCCTTTCATTTTACCACTATGTTCAGAGAATTTTTTGGTACTTTGGCTACAATTTAGTCTGACATTCCGTATATTGTATCTTACATAGCATTTATGAACATGTCTTCGTAAGAATTAGTGCAGACTAAGATTTAGAAGATTAGAACCCTTATATATACCTGTATGATTTATTCTTTAACTTTACTAGATTTATTATTTGGTTGGGTTTCGTCTGTATACATTGATGTGAGATATTTTATAATGCTGTGTTGTGTACGATATTCATACTATTTGACCCTGAATTTACTCTCTTAATCTGGATTTTTTGGTTTAGAGCTAATGAAATGACTCCTCGCATATACTCAATTCATCTGATGGGGTTTTGCACAGCTATTGGTAGAAGCTGGGAAATTTTAAAGTATAGCTAGTAAGTATTAGCGTATATGGCAAATGAACATTTAAAAAGTATGTTTTATTAAGTATCATTTAGGCCAAGATGGGTACAAATGTATCCCATTCCTTACCATTGGACTTCTTTTACATTTGGAATGCCAATTTTTGTTGGATAAGTCGTCCTATATTGATGCGCTATTGAACTTTAAATTTGATTGAATTGACATTAATACTAGAGAGAAGGAGTTCAGGTATGTTGCCTATTAGTTTGGATTTATTCTACTTTTGATTCAAAAGTCATTGTAACAGTATATGTTTTATGACTTGGGTTTATAATTCCTTAGATTCTAATTATCCTGCTGAATTTGCTTTATTGAGGTGTGAGAGCTCTTTATCGGCCAAAAATGGTCCACATTTCTGTTTATCAGAATATGTTTTGTAGGCCTACAAGTATGGAGCGATATATGCAAAGATTGATCCTATAGAATTTGGTAATCAGTATGGGTTTTAGTACTGTACAATAAGGTAAAGTCGGTTTGTGTAACAATATTTAGACAAAATTGAGAATCAACTAGGGAATATTTGATAGTATGTCCTCTATCATTTCTGCTGTAAGAGTGTCAGCATCTGTGAAGCCTGCAAAGTCCGCCGTTATCTTTGTTCACGGCTTGGGTGACTCTGGAGATGGATGGTCTTGGTTCCCACAGTTGTGCCGTCAATTTAAGATTATTAAAAGTTTGGATACCATCAATTTCGTGTTCCCCAATGCACCAAAAATACCCATCACAGTAAACGGAGGTTATGTAATGCCTGGGTGGTTCGATATATATGAATTTGGAGATTGGAATTCTCGGCAAGATGTTGTGGGAATTTTGAAAAGTTGTGAATCACTCAAGGAATTGATAAAAGAACAAATAGAAGTTAACAATATACCCCCTGAAAAGATTATCATCGGCGGATTTTCCCAAGGTGCTTCAATTTCACTTGCAACTGTATCATTATTGGATTTCAAGATTGGAGGTGTTGTTGCGTTATCAGGATTTTGCAATATCCCTGATACAATCTTGGAGAAGCACAACAAAAGTGGTCCGAATTTTGATACTCCCATTTTCCAGGCACATGGCACGGACGATACGGTAATTAACTTAGAGCTAGGAAGAAAGGCACTGGAGTTATACAAGAGATTGGGTTTCACAAAGTATTCTTTTAAGACATATGAGAGCTTGGGACATAGTTCGAGTGAAGATGAACTCAAAGATACGATGGATTTTGTATCTAAAATTCTTGATTAGATTTTTGAAAGATTCTATATGAATAATTATCCTTATATTTATGATTAGTTCGTAATCTAAATAGGTTGTGTTCCGTAAGTTAAAATTGTCGTGTATGTACCCATTATGTATTTGACTTTTGACGTACGCCAAAGACACGAATCCCATTTTATTTGAGCCAAACTAATGGAGCTTCACATGAAACAAAGTATCTCTTCGAAGCCAATTAACACATCCACCCAAAATATCCAAGATGTAAACCAATTGAGCTCCAAGGATAAAAGGCACTTTCAACAAGTTGAGAAAGCCTTGGCTTCTTTCGATTCGTTAGAAGAGTGGGCAGACTATATTGCTTTCTTATCTCGTTTGCACAAGTCATTACAGTTGATTGATGACATTCGAGGTGCACAAGCACACTCAATTTCATGGATTCCCAATTCATCTCAAGTAGCCAACAAACTAGCATTGTGTCTTTCTTCCCAATTACCTAATGGTGTACATCAAAAGGCATTGAGTCTTTATGAATCAATATTCAAGAGTCTTACACTAGAATGTTTCAATAAGGAGCTATTTATTTGGTTACCGGGTTTGTTTCCATTACTCTCTTACTGTTCTATCCAAGTGAAACCTCAATTGATCAAGATGTTCAAGGAACATATACTTTCAAATACTTCTAATAGCAATCTCAAAATAATCACAAAGCCATTAATTTTGAGCTTACTTCCAGGATTAGATGACGAAAACTCGGAAGTTTTTGGTGAGGTGATGGATGTGATGGATCAATTCAAGTTAAAATTGGCAGATGATTCCCACTTTTGGCAAAATATGTTCCTTTGCATCATTAGTAACCACGAGAAACGGCTAGGAGCCTTATTTTGGTGTAATAGAAGACTTCCGGTCATCAATTCAATAAAGATATCAGATGGGGTAAAGTTTTCAGACGAAGCAAACGCTTGCCTCACTCCTGAACCAGGGTTACTCATTCGTGCATTTTCTACTTCCATTGAAGGTACAAAAGGTCATACCGCCAGTGATATTGTGGTGATAAGAGGTTTTTTTGATTTGTTGATGACACATTTGCCATTACATAGTGGTGCAATAGAAAATATGATTTCTCAAAAAGATAAGGAATTGTTAATCATGTCATGTTGTCGAGTTACGTTACGAAAGGATATGAGTTTGAACAGAAGGTTATGGAACTTCCTTTTGGGCCCCGAGAATGATTCAGAAGTAACCAATTTGAATAGGTCCCATTATTTCGAAAAGTATGCGTTGGAAACATTGACAAATGGTTTTTTGAAAATGGTCGATCAATCAAATTTGAGAGTAAAAATTGAGGCATTTAAGATTTCCTTGTCAATAATTATGGACAAATGGGAAATCAGTAGTTTGGTTACACCCAGATTGTTTTCTCCATTCTTGCAAACTAGTTATGAGATGAGAAATAATGAAACTATTCTTAAGGCTGCACAAGCATTTTTTGATGGTATTGAATCAACATTTATTTGGAGTTATGTTATCAATACTTTGAAAGTTGCAGATGTGGAAAGCTTAAGAATATTAGATTTTGTCTTCAGTACTTTCAATTTTAATGAAGAAGAAATGGTTACTATTCATGCACCACTCGCGATTTTAAGGTTGTTGGCAAACTGCGAACTTAGTGTGGAGGAAATTGGTACACTTGAAGTTTTAATTGCACTTGTACCTCAGAGAGCTTATTCCAATTTTGACGGACTGGTGAAGAACCTAAGCAGGGAAGGTTTGGTAGAATCGATTGACGACTTTTACAACAATTGCCTAAGTGATACCACTATTAACCAGCCATTCAGCGGTACCGAAATTACTTCATTGATAATCAAGCTTTTAACTGAAGCAATTGAGTTTAACCTTAAGGACGTGGAAAAATCATTTAAGCTTTGTACTCTTCTTTCGAACTTATTGAACACTATTCCAAGAGCTACGGAATACACTTGGTATGATAAAAAATTTGTTTTTAATATCCTTGAAATGCACAGAAGCGAATTCGGAGATGACGAGCGTGAACTAAAAGAAAATGCATTATTAGCCCTAGGGATCAGCAAAATATTTTCTCAGATGTCTAAATTTTTGCCAGAGTTCACCAAAGAAAATATTGTTCAATTTTTACTTTCAAATCTTTGGTACTCAATATACTCTACACAGCCTGATTGTTATCAATATGAAGCAGTTAAAGCTCTTTACGATTTAGAACTTGCCTGCTCGAACAATATAATGGAAGCAGGGATAATTCAGTTAATGATGGGAATACCAAAGTTCAAGAGAGTGCATGCTTTGTCAACTTTATGGATACATTCTAATTCAATGAATGAGGGTGATACTATTTTGTTAAGACCTTTACAAATCATCATTGATGATCTCAAAACTACAAGTCGTCAAGATAAAATAGTCTTGAAAGATTTTGTGAATAATATTATTATAAAGAATGGCACCATGAACAGGTTATTACAACTTTTGAGCAATTGCTTACTTGATTTTGGATTTTTGGATTCTGAACGGAGAGACATTCAAATTGATGATGACCTTAACATGTTTTCTTATCACCTAGAGACTATATATAGTCTTATTGAGGCAACTCCTAAAGCAATTAAGGATGCATTTAACAATGAGCTAGCTGTTATGGAATCTGGAAGTAAATTGAATTTAGTCAGATCCAATAACTGGGACATTTCGAATTATAAATCTTTAATGTTGAGTATTATTACAAAATTCTTGAAATTGCAGATCAGTCAAAGTTCACTTCATGATCAAGCTCATATTGATTCATATTTCTTATGTATTGATTTGTGCCTTGACTTGTTAATGTTTCTTATGTCCGGAAATGAATCGGATTTCTCCATCATACTTAGTTTATTAATCAAGTCTTGTACATTTCATTACACACTTGATAATTCACTGCATCCCATTGAATTGTTAGAATCGAGATTTATCAATTGCATTCAGTCCTTGTTGGAGGTCGCGGAAGATCAAAAGATAAAATTAGAGTTATTAAATGTCGATGGTGAAGCTAAGGAGTCCCTTTTTATTAAATTTATTATTGATGGCATTTCTAGTGCAAAAACCTCTCTTCTTTTAGAAAGATGGTTTTCATTATTAACAAAATCATTGTACCTATTCGATGAATCGGTTTTTAGTGTTCTTTTTGCGTTAAATGATTGCATTATTCGCAAGATAGAGCAATACTTTACTAAGTTGGCGAAAAATGAAAGATTTGACGATTTGGTTGATGTTGAAACTTCCATTAACACGTTGATAACGGGATTGGAAAGTTTACTTTCAATAAGTCATAGTTTTTTATTGGCTTCAAGAGTGAAACTTAGCAATGACAAAGCCAACCCAGCAACAAACGACTCCAGCTTTTTTGGATCTGTTATGCAAGGTGTCTTTCTGATAGAATCACCGGCAATAAGAACCTCTGAACAAAACAAATTATTTTCTATTTTGATTTCATTTCAGGATGCTGTAAGTGTCTGTTTCAGATTATGGCAATGGGCTGATGCAAAGCCTATTATTGTATCTGCTGAAGTGGGTGAGAGATCGAGAATATACTTAGCACATAAATTAAAATTCAAGGCTAGAAGAATGTTAGAAGCTTTGTTGGATTTGGAAAAGCAAGAAGTTATTGAAACATTGATAAGTATTGATCATTCGGGCACTTCTTCCATCAAACTACTTCACATATTGGATGGTGGTAGGTCTCAAGTAACGTTACCGTACTTATTTGACTCTATTTCAACTCGATGTCATCCCAATATCTTGGAGGAATCTCAAAGGTCAACTTTGAATATTCCTATCAATGAAAAGGACTTGTCTACATTCCTAGTTCTGTACTTTGAATCAATTGATTCGGACACAATAGTTGATATTTGGGATGCGACTATAGAGTTTTTGCGGAATGTCATTTCTCACATCAATCAATTCAAGTTAGTTGTACCTGATTGCTTAAAATTGATTAAAGTACTATCATCCAAATTGACAAATGTCGGTATACGCGACAAAAAGAAGACTAAGCGAGAACTTTCTGATATTTTCGTTAAGTTATTAACTAATGCCGTTACTGGAAGGAGTACAAATATGGATGTACCAGAATCTGATTTGGTTAACATAGAAGATGCTACTGAATTTCAATCTTTAGAAAATTCCTTAGTACTTCAAGACGATACATTGGATGCTCTTGTTGTAATTCTCGAGAATTTGGAGGTGATCATTGAAGACCCCGAAAAGATATCGGTATCTTTGAATGTTATTATTTCTAACCTAATCACTCCTCAAATCAAGTCTAAAAAGGTACATGAAACGTCGATTAATACTCTAGTAATGCTAGATTTGATCGGAAAGTGTAACCCAAATAAGACTTGGAAAAATTTAGTGGCTGATGCTTTTATGGACCTCAGTTTTTTTCACGTAAACGCAAGCAAATTAATGTTATGGAATTCGATTATCGTGACTTGGATAACTATTGAAAAAGAGAGAGTTCAAGATTTGATTTCAAAATTATCCCCAATTTTACTGATATCTCCCAGTAATATTTTCACTTGGAATGAAAATTCTGAAATTGAGACCAAAACTCAGGCAATAAAAAGACTCACATATCTAATCTTGATTCAACGAAAAGATTACTTCTTAGTGCATTTGGATGAAATTTTTTCCCGCTTGGAGGATTTACTTGCTTCTTCGTGTCCATTTCCTTTAAGGAATCAGATAGTTATACTTTTGCGAGCTATTTCTTTGAAGTTTGATGAATTACATCTCTTACCTCGTTGGACAATTATCTGTCATGAATTAACACTGGTTTTTGAAATGATAATTTCAAAAAATATCAAGGAATTGAATACCTTCGGTAATGATGAGCTCCAATTAGTTTTGAATAGCTGCAAATTGTTGGACCAGCTTCTACTTCTTGGTTTTGATGAATTCAATTTGAGCGAGTGGATATTCATTTCGAGCAATTTCGATAGTATCAATCCAGATGAAAACAAAACTACAATTGCCATTGTGGACAGAATATCAAATGAGAAAGATTTGACGAATGTGAAGGATGAACCAATTAAAATAGAACAACCTCAAAATGCTCAAGACTGTCTTTCTCCGCTACTACATGGGATCAAGAGTATTTCGAGTATTACACAACTCAGACTTTTTTTCAACTACTTAAGTATGATCAATTATGAGAGGACATATGGATTGTATCAAGTTGATTTTGATGCTTGCGAGCGTGATGTACTTTTTGATTTGGTTTAGGTGTATATGACGTAATCTTTAGATTTTTTGAACGCGTGTAAAACTAGTGAAAAACAATTCAGAATTTCACCAGGAGTTACAAGAAATGTCGGGTAGTGATGAAGAATTTGATGATACTAGACTAGATACGCCGAAAAATTCTAGATTTGAAAGTCCCAGCCATAACTCAACGCCTCCCAATTCATTCAAGGCGCGAAATAACTACCCTAATATTGAAATTTCAAACCCCATATATAATACTTCTCCAATAGGAAATAGGGAGACACCTAATGGCAATATTGATTCAAGGAAGATAGAGAATATCTCAAAGGTAGAAAGCAAGCAGATTGAGCTTTTTCCGCGTAGGAATCGCCAGTTTCAGAGTCCATTGGGTCAGTCCAAGAGAAATCCTGTCTTCAGTTCCCCGCCATCCACTCTAACGATTAGGCAGTTAAATCTTCATGACATAAGGAACAAAACTTCAATTAATTCAGCTCATGTGCGGAATATTGATGAATTTGTGGAGATAAAGCCTTCGAACGCAAATCAAAAATTCCCTGAAGGCAAGTCTAAGGACGAGAGCAACGGAAAATATGAATTTTGCTTTGACCGGGCCAATTTAATAGATAAAGTTAACCAGACTATAGATTCCATCAACTCACCTCAGTTGAGCACATCAAGGAATGCAAATTTTACAAGCAATCGTGCACCTGAAAGTCTATCAAGCGATTCGGATGAGATATTGGAAATATTTCAACCAAGGAAAAGGAATTCAAGTCCTATCCTAGATATTTCAACTCCAAGAGTTGAAAGAAAGAGAGAAACTACATTTGCATCAAAAGCTCTTGGTACTCAAAACAAGCATTCAACTAATGTCAATTTAAAGTCACAATTAGCAAATGTTGGAAAATGGTCATCCAAAAATTGGAGAAAACTTAATAGGATTGTCAAACTGAGTTCTGTTACTCGCTCCGAATTACTAAATAGCAAGGCTTTGATGCACGAGTTACGATGCGTGAACAAGGAAGAGCTTGCTTTGCGTGTTGATTTTCTAATACTTTTCAACGATTGGAAGACTCGACCTGAGCTGTGAATTGGAATAATGAAATAACGGGGGCTGGACCTCAATCTGAAATATTCTTGTTTTACTATGTATATTTTAAAATATTCGAGATA
This sequence comes from Suhomyces panamericanus, assembly GCA_030582475.1. NCBI lineage: Eukaryota > Fungi > Ascomycota > Pichiomycetes > Serinales > Debaryomycetaceae > Suhomyces > Suhomyces panamericanus. The sequence goes on from JAKTXI010000046.1 coordinate 60,086, forward strand.
ATACATCATTGAGCTTTTCGCCAGGTTTAGATTTTGATTTTAATTCTTCGCTCATTTCGGTTCTTGTACTAGTGACCTTTCTTTGCTTGAAAGTCCTCCTTATGCTCTCATCAACTTTATGATCAGTTTGACTTTCATTTCGTTTTCTTTGAATTCCTGCGATCATCTTTGATTTTTCGACATTATTGACAAAATTCTTATTTAATTTTTGTTGCTGAGAAATTTCAAGAGCTAGCTTTGACTGTCTAACTTCATTCTCCTTTGCAATTTGCTGGGTTAAATCATGCCATTTGAAACCGGATAAGTATTTAATGTTTATAACATCATCATAGTAGAATGAAGTTTTTTTGCCCCCTAGTTTGTTCGCGTTTAATGTACTTGCACAAATTTTTGCGTCTTTCTTATTCATGTATTCAACCCACCCTTCAGTAAAGTTTTTCTTCTTGTTGCCTCCATACTTAACTCTCTTATGATAGATGGCAGAATCCTCTGGTTTCAAAAATAGTCTATCAATTTCTCCAAATCTCGAAAGGACGGATCTTAGTTTTGAAGGTTTCATGTAAGGAGGTACGCTAGATAAGTAACATACTCCGGTCTTCTTAAGGCGCTTCTGTTCCTTCTCTAGTTGTTTTGTGGTAAACTTTTTGGTTTTCTTTCTGCCACTCTTTGATGAAGATTTATCCGAAGGCTCGAAAGCATTCTCTTCATTTGATTCGAAAGTGGAAGCTGATTTGTGGGAAGAATTTATGTTTTTCTCCGTTTCATGTTCTGAGTCGACTTCACTCTCATCAAGTTCGTCCTTCTCAGCGAAATGGCTCTCTTCTTCTTGGTCATCGCGATAATCGGCTTTGAAACTTCTCAAACTGGTTCTATTAAAAACACCTGGTTCGTCTTCATCTGAGTCTGAGAATTCAAAGTCAGATGAATTCAATTTTGAGGACTTCATTTGACCTGGGACTTGTTTCCTACTTTTTCTAGTTGATTGTCTAGACTAAGTCAATACCCTCGATGAGGTCACGTGATCGTGATAAGATTGATTTTACCTACACCCATCATATTGCATAGAGAATTTGTAGTCCTTTTTTCATTATTGATATTAGTACTAAATGAATTAAGCATAAATATTCGAGAGGTCTAGCCAATGAAGAAATGAAATACATCCACCTTCTAGGCTTTGTGATTGATCTCATATTGAGATTTCGAAAAAGGTGTGCACTTAATTTTCTACGAGGTGCTCTGCCCTCACCAAGATTCAGTATTTTTCTGCCGGATTTCTCACTTCTGATACAGTATATAAGGCTAATTAACACATGCGCAAATAGTATGAATGTCTTAGTGAACAAAAAGATTATTAAGTGTCCTCCATCTATGTATTTCGAAGAAACTAACCCAAGGATGAAGGATGAGTCTTTTCCAGGTAAATAATAGTTTCTTATAGGTAATATAATGGTTGGAATCTTGTTAATTGTCCTACATTCATTTATATGAAGGAGTGATGATCTCAATTTTTGTCTTCTTTACCTGCCAAAATTTACACCCATTAAAATCCATTAAAATGGCACCCAACCAAAAATTTCTTTGATCATAGTGGTAAAACGAATGGGCCAAATAAATTTGGCAACTAACCCCGTCAATCCAGACAATTCTTGTGTTCTCAAATATATATTCAAAGTAACAGCAACATTGATTACATGTAAAATAGTACTTCTATCATGCTTAGTAAAAAATGCCTTGCTTCTGCGAAATCATATTGAAAGAATTTATGTGCAACATTATTTCATTCAATAACGGTATTGAACACTTTCAGGATTTTTATTTTTGAATCGTAGTGACCGACATTCACCAGTTTTGTGAACCAGTTTCGAATTAAATTAACTGTGACTTGCTACTTTTGTAGAACCTAATCTTTGTTTTGGATAGATGATTCTGCATCATGTACTAAAAATTGCTCAAGAGACTTTTTTAAATATAACGCTACACCATTTTTAAAATGGATCCATAAAGATTTAGGTTTTTCCAACATTTCTTTTTGATAAACTCCATACTACATTTGAGAGATAATTTGATATAACATACTATTTTCGATCCCCTTAATCGGCTGTTGTGGAAATGTAAAATAAGTTTAGCGAAAGCATTTTCGACACTTGCTTCACCCAATAACTATTAACTTAGAAATCGATTAATTCAAGAATAGATTAGTGGTAAGATGAGTAAAGAATCACAAATTGTTCCTCTCTCTTCCTCTGCACAAATTAAAAACGGACATGGCCAGAAGATAATTGGTATGTCAAATTCACCAGAAACATATTTTAGGAGGACCTTCTGAGACGTGCTGAATATAACATATGGATTGACTTAATTTGCTTGCACCTAATTTTCTACTCATTGAGAATATATGCTGTGTCGATTATATTTAAAAATTGTATGAAGTATTTATTTCTTGCCAGCCTCGTGACCGGATTGAGTACCTTCTTTGGCACCAGTCACAACACTTGACACATACTGAGCAGCGTTAGCTACTTGTTCCTTAGCAGCATCAACATACTCTGAAGCAGTTTCAGAGAGAGAAGCTTGATGCTTACCAGCAGCCTCCTTCGCATCATCATGGCCCTGCTTGGCCTTGTCGGCAACAGTCTGAGAGAATGACTTCTGATCATCAGGGGTGGCATTTGCAGCAAACTCGTCAACCTTGTTTGTGACTTGCTCTTTCGCCTTCTGCAAGCCAGACTTTTCGGACTCTGGGGTCACAGCCTCGGAAACCTTGTCTCCTAAGTTCTTTCTTCCTAAATCTGACATTTTTTATTGATGTAATGGTATAGGATGTATAAGTGTGCTTACCGCCTCAATTTATACGTTTTTGGGGTAAGCAAAAGTAGCAAAGTTGCTGCGGTCACAATATTGAATATTGCTAGTTTATACATCAATTCATGACTCAAAATGAAAATATTCCACTTTTGTTCACTCTTCCTAGGGCACATTGCCGTATTTGAGACGTAGAATTTGCCACTAGTGGTGGCGGTGCTGGCAAAAATCAGTGGTCACGTTCTTTGATAACAAAAAATTAGGGCTGTTGATACTTGCTATTTTCTGCTATTCAAATTTCAATATTCCATACATTGGATTCTACCCCACAAATGATTCCCTTGAATAGTCCGTGACTCCTAATCCAAAATAATAGAGGTAGTAAGTTGAATTGTTTTCTTGCATGCTCTTGCAAGTCAGACATTGAAAGGTTAGCCGATTTGGCGGTTTCTTGAAACTTTTTGCGATGAGTTTACTATTACTTCTAAGCAATTGAATGCATTCATAGCAATGAGAAACTCACGAATGGGGCAAGTGTAGCTTCCATAACACTGTATCCTACTTTGCATATGTCTTGATTGGTAGTGTTGTTACCAGTTTGAATACACGAAATTGCAGGGGTAGCTAGCAAGCTCGCTGCCAAACTTTACACGTGAAGGTGCTGGTAAGATTGTCTGACACCTAGTTGTATGCCATGTTATGCATAATTCCGGAGTTCACTATCTCTCAGACAAGACGAATACTGGCCTGTTTGAAATTTCTAAGTCAAACTAAGGTTAAATTCTCCAGAGGATCATTGCTTTTGAGATCTCATAGCTAAAACTGGGTTATTACCTCACTCCAAGCCAGAGGTAGTGGGTGACACATAAAATGAATCAAACACTTGCATACAAGACTCAACTGTATCACGTGATCCAACCAACTTTTTTGAGCGATGCTCTTCTCAATAAATAGAGAAGTAATTGATGCAGCATGCCAAATAAGCGAACTGTGACGCAGAGTTTGGATCAAAAGATATATGACTTGATTCATGATCTTCTCGAGGTCAAAAGCCAACAAAAGGCTTCTGTAAATGAGAGTGATAATGATCCACTTTCGAAATTTGCATCGGTCAAAGAATTGTCTGGAACTGAACTTATTGAATATGTACAGTTAAAAGATTTTCAATTGAGACGTATGAAGCGTAATTTGTTGGAAAAAATGATTGCAGGAGTCCTAAAAGTTGTGTCGGAAGAAGAGAAAGAATATTTTCGTGAGCAAGGTAAGAGATTGAGCGACGACGAAGAGCTGGATTCTCAAGAAAAGGAAGATGATGACAAGAGGCTAATGGAGGTAAAAGACGCTAATGTTATGAATAAATCTGTGGTATCACTCTGGAACGCCAGTGAAATTGATCCTAAAACCTCCAAACAGGAAAAGGTTGACGATCACAGCATAGAAACTACAGATGATTCCAATGACAAGAAGAGAAGCAAAAGTACCACAAAACAATCCAACAAGAAAAGAAAGAATAAAATTGATTTCAATCCACCTAGTATTAACCTATCTTCACTTGGTGGCCTCGAAAACATTACCACTCAGCTAATGGAATTGATTGGGTTACCCATATTGCACCCAGAAATTTATTTATCAACTGGAGTAGAACCTCCTCGTGGTGTCCTCTTGTACGGCCCTCCTGGTTGTGGTAAAACTTCAATTGCAAATGCATTGGCTGGCGAATTACAAGTTCCCTTTTTGAATATTTCAGCTCCCTCCATCGTGTCAGGAATGTCTGGCGAATCCGAGAAAAAGCTTCGAGAGTTGTTTGATGAAGCTAAGTCTCTTGCTCCTTGTATTATATTTATGGATGAGATAGATGCGATTACCCCCAAGAGAGACGGGGGTGCCCAAAGGGAAATGGAAAGAAGAATTGTTGCACAATTGCTTACATTGATGGATGAGATAACCTTAGATAAGACTGATGGAAAACCTGTTATTGTAATAGGTGCTACAAATCGTCCAGATTCCTTAGACTCGGCCTTGAGAAGAGCTGGTAGATTTGATAGGGAAATTTGTTTGAATGTACCGAACGAGGACCAGCGACTTTCAATCTTGAAGACCATGACTTCAAATTTGAAAATGCTGAATGATGTTTCTGAAAAGTTAAGGGAACTTGCGAAGCGAACACCTGGTTATGTGGGTGCTGATTTGAAGAGTTTAGTGACTGCGGCCGGAATTGCTGCAATTAAGAGAATATTTGAGAGTATGAGTGAATTTCAAGAAGAAAAGTCAAGCGAAATTACCAATCTCGATTGCATGGAAGTTGATACATTGGGGCTGGTCACATCTGTTGAATTAGCTAAAAATTTCAATGAGAAGTCTGACATAGAAAAATATTCCACAATCCAGAAGTTTTTGTTGAAGCACCCAAATCCTTTGACTGAGGAAGAGCTTTTGCCTCTAGCTATCAACTACGCTGACTTTTTGGTCGCGTTACCCACTATACAGCCTACTGCGAAGAGAGAAGGATTTGCTACCATTCCCGATGTGACTTGGAGTAATGTCGGAGCATTAAATCATATTCGTATGGAATTGCATATGTGTATTGTGCAACCTATCAGAAAGCCCGAATTGTATCTAAAAGTGGGAATTTCAGCACCCGCTGGTGTCTTGATGTGGGGTCCCCCTGGCTGTGGTAAGACATTGTTGGCTAAGGCCGTCGCCAATGAGTCTAGAGCGAATTTTATTTCCATTAAGGGTCCAGAATTGTTGAATAAGTATGTGGGTGAGTCAGAAAGATCTGTAAGACAAGTATTTCAAAGAGCAAGGGCCTCAGTTCCATGTATCATATTTTTTGATGAATTGGATGCACTTGTGCCAAGAAGAGATACTTCTTTGTCGGAGTCAAGCTCAAGAGTAGTGAATACATTGTTGACAGAATTGGATGGGTTGAATGATCGGAAGGGAATATTTGTGATTGGTGCAACGAATAGACCTGACATGATAGACCCTGCAATGCTTCGGCCAGGAAGATTGGACAAAACATTATATATCGAGCTTCCTACAAGTGAAGAGAGATTTGATATTCTTAAAACTCTTGTTGTGGCAAACAAGACACCACTAAGCGATGACGTTGACTTGCAATCGATTGCAAATGATCAGAAATGCAAAAACTTCTCTGGTGCAGACTTGTCATCTCTAGTAAGAGAAGCGGGTGTCCTAGCATTGAAAAATAAATTCTTTAACGGTCAACAGGTTAAGCAACTTGACAGTTCAGGTTACTACGAAGAAATTGAAGATGAGAATATTGTTGTGACAAACGATGACTTTAGGAAGGCGCTAACCACAATTCATCCTAGTGTTACCGACAGAGATAGAGCAAAGTATGAAAGATTGAATAAGAGAATGGGCTGGAGTGTTATAAATGAAGCAAGGGATGAGCCAACTCTGTCTAATTAATTTTTATGAAAGATGGTAAATAGACTTATCCATTAACTATAGATATTGAAATGATGGTAATTGAAGTATCTCTAATCTAAAATATCACACTCCTGTCCAGAGTCTAATTTCATTGATAAGACATATTGAAACTTAAAATGATGTCAAGGGGTAAGATACCCTTATCCTGTCAATATTACTGGTTATTCTAATAGATAGGACTTATTTAAATGGGCTCCAAATTCTGATGCATATCAAAAAAGTTCAGATTCTAACCACAAGCTGATAAACGATTATAGCAAGGATAAATCGATGATGTAAGCTTTTAAAACAATAGGTCGTGTTTGAACCAATATATTAACTTTTCTTTCTTGATTCTTTTCACTGCTTTTTGTTAAATATCAAGAATATGGTTACTGAAATCGAATTAGGAACTACTGCAGACTTGCATGTACACTTAAGGGAAGGTTCCATGATGGAACTTATAACACCAACCGTGAAGGAAGGTGGAGTTGCTATAGCATATGTGATGCCTAACTTAGTTCCTCCAATTACCACAATTGAGCGTGTATCTGAGTACCGTGACAATTTGGAAAGGTTGAGTCCTGAAACCAAATTTTTAATGTCCTTTTATCTTTCAAAGGAATTGACGGAGGACTTAGTGTCAGAAGCAGCTTCTAGAGGATTTATCCATGGAATTAAGTGCTACCCAGCAGGAGTTACTACGAATTCAAAGTATGGTGTTGATCCAAATGACTTTACAAGCTTCTATCCAATATTCCGTGTCATGGAGAAGGAAGGGCTTGTTTTGAACATTCATGGAGAGAAGCCAGCGGTCGAGAACAAGACTCTTGACGAAAACGAAGATATTCACGTATTGAATGCCGAACCAAAATTCTTACCAGCTCTTAGGAAATTACATCAGGATTTTCCGAAATTAAAAATTATTCTTGAGCATTGCACAACCAAAGATGCAATTGAACTTATTCGAGATCTCAACAAGAATACTGGTAAAGACGATGAAGTGTATGTCGCTGGAACTATTACAGCACATCACCTATCATTAACTATTGACAATTGGGCTGGAAGTCCAATTAACTTTTGTAAGCCAGTTGCAAAGTTCCCCAAAGACATGAGAGCGTTGGTGGATGCTGCAACTAGTGGCGAAAGATGGTTTTTCTTCGGATCAGATTCTGCTCCTCACCCTATTGAAGCGAAAAGCACTCATGTCGGAGTATGTGCAGGTGTTTTCACTCAGAGCCATGCCATTAGCTACGTTGCACAGGTATTTGATGAACAAGATAAGTTGGACAATTTGGCATATTTTGTTAGCAAGAATGGAATTGCCTTTTACGGAATTGAGCACGTTGCGAAAACTGACAAAAAGGTGTGGTTAGTGAAAAGAGAAATCGTGGTACCCGAGGTAATCTCCAATAATTGTGGATTGAAAGTAGTACCTTTCAAAGCTGGTGAAAAGTTGAACTGGGCAGTTGAATGGAGGTAATCCCATATAATTCAAAACAATAGCCGACCCGATGGAAAATAAAGAACGATCTTATACATAGGCTGTCATGTAGGTTCATACAAAACACAATAGGAAGGCTTCAACGTTTCGACTTCTCTCATACCGTCAGAATATCTCGCTTAAAGTTCATGCCAGATTGCAGCGATAGCCACACGTGTAGAACCTGATTTGTGTAATTTCGAAAATCGTCTATTCGGTATTGAAGCAAATCAGGCACGTTCTCAGAGTAGTGCGTTTCCAAAAAACGGTTTTACACTTCAATTGTGACGGACACATGTCAAGGCGATAATGAGGGGAATGTATAGAAGATAACGTGGGGTAATTTACGAAAAAAGGTTTCACAATATGGACTTCTGAATTACATTAACCTGAATTTCGCTTTTCTGTGGGCAAATGTATAACTTCCTAAACGGGGAACTCGAGTAAGTTCGGATTCTGGTCTTTACTTGAAGTATAAACCGTTGACCTCGATGTAACAATAGGTTAATCAATTTGGCACGGCACCAAAAAGTTCCAACATTCCCACGTGTGTCGCACGACTTTCAAACCATTTACAATTGCACGTGCACTTTTTCCCACGTTTCTGGGCTTTGGTCCTGGCACTAATCAGTAACCAAGCATTTTTTCTGGTTTCTATGGCCTTGACAGGTGTCTGTACACTAATGTGGCACTCTATTATGACTTGATCTACTCAAAACTTTCCGTTGGGTGGGGCATAGGCAATTTTCGCCTATTTGGGTTCGAGCTCTGAGTGTCACGCATCTGCACATCTTTGCTTCTGTTATCAATTAATTTATAGATGTATGTGCAGGAAGTTCAGATCTGAGAAAGTGAAGCTCATTTCTATATAAGGTGACGTTATCCTGCGGAGAATTAAATTCATCAAGGTTTGTGACCCGATCTCTTATTCTCGTGGATAAAAAGTAAGAACGTGATAAAATGGCTTCAAGAGATATTCCAAAGTCATTCAACGACCTTGCCTTCGGCTGGACTCGAAACTTGGCTAATGAAATCACTTTAGGCAAGAAGTCTAATGAACTTATTGATGCTGATTTACAACCCGATGATCAAGAGAAGACCACTAAGGTCCAAATGAAAAATTTGTGGCCAGCTTTTATTGCTGGTGCTGGTTTATTCTCTGATGGTTACGTCAACAACTCCATTGGAACTGTATCATACTGTTTGGGTAAACTCTATCCAAAGGAGTATAGTAAAAATAATGCCATTTCCAATGTTTCTTCGATAGCTTTCGTTGGTACTGTCATCGGTCAGTTGGGTTTCGGTTACATTTCTGATAGAATTGCTAGAAAGGGTGGAATGATGGTCGCTACTGTTATGATGATTTTTTTCACCATACTCACTGCAGTCGGTACTTGGGGTGCACATGGAAATCCAAATGGATTATTTGCGGCCTTGGTTACTTTTAGATTCTTCTTGGGTATTGCAATTGGTGCTGAATATCCCACTGCATCCGTTATTGCTTCCGAATTCGCTAATATGTTACCAGCTGGTCACAGAAATCGTTACTTTGCTTGGTTCACCAACTCTATGATCGACCTTGGATTTATTATCAGTGCCTTCGTTCCATTGATCTTGCTTTGGATTTTTAGTGACCGTCATTTAACTGTCGTGTGGAGATTGACCCTTGCTTTAGGTGCTATCCCACCTATTTCTCTCTTCTTCATGAGATTGAAGATTAAGGACTCGTCTTCGTTCCAAAAGATTCACATGAAGAACGTTAACAAATTTCCAGTCTGGTTGGTCATTAAGTTCTATTGGTTTAGATTGGCTGTCATTTCCTTGATTTGGTTTATCTATGATTTTTCCGCATACTCATTTGGAATCTACTCCACTTTCATTATTGGTGAAATTATTCCAAACAAAGACATCTACAAGACATTCGGATGGAACACCTTGTTCAATGCTTTTTACATTCCAGGTACTATCTTAGGTGCCCTTTCTGCTGATTACTTTGGACCCCGTTTAACTCTTGCCAGTGGTGTCATTCTTCAAGGTGTAGTCGGTTTCATCATGGCTGCACTCTATTCTCACTTGAAACACCATATTGGTGCTTTCACTGTGGTCTATGGTATTTTCACAACATTAGGTGAATTTGGACCAGGTAATAACATTGGTTTGTTGGCTTCGAAGACTAGTGCTACGCCAATTAGAGGACAGTATTATGGTATTGCAGCCGCCTTCGGAAAAATTGGTGCTTTTGTTGGAACTTGGGTCTTCCCCGTCATCATCAAGAATACCGCTAAAAAGGGAACTGACAGAGGTAACCAAATGCCATTTTACATTTCATCTGCATTGTGTCTTTTTTCGGGAATTTTAGTCATCTTCTTCTGCCCATCTGTTGGCCAAGATGCTATCAACAAAGAGGATGCAGACTTCGTGGAGTACTTAAGGGTAAACGGATTTGACTTGTCACAACTAGGCGAGCCAACTGTGGTCGACGAGGGCGCAGAACCCCCTTCTTACTCCAAAAAGGAAGCTATTACCATCGAAACCGAATCAAAGCAATCTGAATAACTCCACCATTCAGGTTATGGTAGGGGTAAATAACATAATTTTCTTTTATTTCTCGATAATCCCGTTTGATCAAAACTAAAGTTTTCATGGATTTTGAATCCTTCAATGGTATATTTAACTTAAATAATAATGATAACAAATCTTAATTTACACACCGTACACTATGGTAGATGTATTTCGTGAATATTATTGTGATGACATGAAAACGACCTTCTCGAAGAATATCAGTCACTTGAAAAAGTTTATTTCCTTTGCTTGAGCTTAGTTCCTATTCAACTTCGTATAATCATTTCATTTCTGTTCTGATAATTCCAATGCCTGGGTCAAATCATATATTAAGTCTTCAACATTCTCGACCCCAACACTAATTCTTAATAATGCTGGATCGACTCTTGGATCACTTAAAGCCCTCCATTCGATTAAACTCTCTACTCCGCCAAGTGAGGTGGCGTGGTGAAAGTACTTTAGCTTTGATGGAAAGCTTCTTGCTGCAATTTCATCTGCTAAAGTTATCGTAAAGACAGGTGAGTGGCCATTTGGCATTTGACTTTTTACGAACTCACATTCTTGCAAAGATCCATGCTTAACTTCCTTCAATATTGGAAACTTGCTTCGATTCTCGCTTAAATAACCCACAATTTGAGAAGCACTTTTAGACTCTCGCAATACCCTTATTTCAAGGGTCTTCAAACTTCTCAACAACAAAGATGACTCTAGCATTGGAATTATAGTTCCTAAATTGCTTCGTTCTTCCAATAATCCTTTTTGAACTTCTTGCGATTTCGTAATTAAGAAACCAGCTAATATATCGCTGTGACCACCTAAGAACTTCGTGGCAGAATGTAAAACGATATCTGCACCAAAATCGAAAGGGTCTTGAAGTGGCGGGGGAGCAAATGTAGAATCAACTAGTAATATTGCACCTCTCTCATGAGCTTCTTGGGCAAATTTCTGAATTGAAATAACAGTACCGTCTGGATTAACGGGAGTTTCAATAATCACCAAATCTCCCTTGTTCAATCTACTAATACTTTCCAAGTCGAACCTGTTCGTTCCATATTTTTTTGTGAACATATCTGTAACCTTCACATTTCCATAATAAACGTTCCCTATGGCTATATTTTTTGGATTGAAATACGTCAATGCAGCGAAAAAGGCACTTTGGCCCGAAGAGTAAGCTATTGCATACCCTCCACTAACAGATGACATTGTCGCTTCAACTTGGTGTGCATTGGGATGTGCGTTTCTGGAGTAGAAGTAGCCGTTGGTTGTCTCAGAATCCAAATCCACATATTTTACTAAATTTTCCGGTTTGGAATCGTATTTAAATGTAGTGCTGACGTTGATTGGGGATATTACATCTGCAAAACTACCAAGACCATCGGCCTCATGAATAAGACTAGTAGAAAAACCAACCATTAATATTTAATAAATCAATCATGATGCTTTTGAAGGGACATTGCAATTCATCACGTGCAAATTACCTCTAAATTGATGTGGCTTTGCTTGCAAATACCTAATAGACGCTAAGATCATACTTCGATTCCGAATCGGATAGATGCATTTCAGCCTATTGAAAGATGGTTGGCCCTTTATATATTGTAAGAAGATGTGTGCTTTCCGTATGAAATTTATGAAAGACTAAGAAAATTGAATATCAAACCTCGACCAAAATACTTTCCAAGTTTTTGTTATTAACAAGAATTACTTTGTCAAGGGAACACCCCACGTCACCATCCATCAAAAATTTTAATGTTGTTACCAACTTCATTATTTGACTCTCTATAAATTTAGTTTGTGCGCATAAGTCAAATATTTGAATTGGATGGACCCAAAATGTTACCACATCATGCACCGGGAATTTCTTTATAGAAATCCCACAAATTGAGACTGCTATTAGAACAGAACAAATCAAAAGATTAGTCGAAAAGTACATACTCAAAATTGTTTCAGATTGTAGATAGATAGAATTTGTCATTGTAGCAACGGCGAATTTGAAAAAAGTTGCAATCGCCTTTCCCTTGGATACCGTGCAATCAAGCGTGTACCCTTGTCTCAAATTACTCTTCAACGGGGTTAACCCCAGTCTGAATATTAGAAAACTATTTTCCTCAATAATTTCTTGAAGCTTCGAACATAACCCGTCCAAATCATCCCAACATCGAATTCTGTAAATGATATCAAGTTTGTTGTTGCTGTTGCACAACCACACATTCCAAGAGTAGTAGAATATTGGATTTGAAAGAGGTTTAGAATGATATAACATGGTCTTGAAAAGAAGCTTTTGCTCTAATCTTGGTACCGCTAATTGACTGGATGGAATTCCAGAAGAACATGGATCCAGAATCATGTTTTGCTTAGATTCACAAATAGAGAAATCCAGTGGAGAAGTTTGACTATCTAGGAACTCGGGTAATACTTTAGAATTTGGGTTCACTTCAACTTTATTTTCAATAATGTTCTCTTGTTTATGCCACCATTTATACAACTTGTTCATTGTGATGTAGTTTTTGGATGCAAAAACCCACATACGTAGGGCCCATTTATCTAGATTACGTAATGATTATAAAACTCATGATAAAGTATTAGACACATTTGTCGTAAAGGAGAAATTTAAGGCAAATTATATAATCCAAAAACAAATAATTCTACAATTGAAGAGAAGTTAGATGCAAGGGTAGTGTTCAAACAATTCAAGTTTCTCAGGCGCTGTACATGCTGGATAAAAGCCCGTTTGACATGATTCTGTCTTCTTGGTAGTGCGAATAGCAAAAGCGTCAATTAATGTAACCAACTACACTAACATGGGCTCTGTTTTCCTTCCCCATCTTAGGACAGGATGGCATGTTGATCAAGCCATACTCTCGGAGGATGATCGCCTAGTGATAGTTAGGTTCGGAATAGAACAAGAATCAGAATGCATGCTTATCGATGAAATACTTTTTCAAGTTCTGGAGAAGGTGAAAAACTTTGCATCAATTTACTTATGCAATATTGATCAAGTAAAAGATTTTAACCAAATGTATGAGTTAGATGATGATCCATTTACTGTCATGTTTTTCTTCAGAAACAAGCATATGATGTGTGATTTTGGAACAGGCAATAATAACAAACTCAATTTTACCATCGGTAGCAAGCAAGAAATGATTGATATCATAGAAACTATATACAGAGGAGCACACAAAGGAAAGGGTCTAGTCGTCAGTCCTAGAGATTACAGTTTTTTACGCAACAGATAGAATTCACAAAGAATGTTTAATGATATTTTCCGAACAAATCTGAAAAGTCAACTTTCATTTTGAGCATAGAAGAAGTTTACTCCTAGCAATTTCAGCGCTGGTGCATGTTTGTTAATCCAGTCTCTAACTCCAGATCCAGGAATTCCCGTTCCCCAATTTGGTCTGTCTGATGGGGGTTCGAAGGATTCAATCAGAGGATCTTGCTTGTACAATAAATATACATAGCGATGCTTTCCTGTCTTCGCAGGTGGAGCAGGACCTTGATATTCTAATTGTTCAATTCCTGTAGTAAAATCCAAAATGTAGTTAGAATTGTCACTTCCAGACTTCGGAGATATGTCAGTAATTAGCCAATGTGCGTATTCAGACCATTTGTTGTCATCCTTTGATGGTGCATCGGGGTCTGTCAAAACCAATATCAACTTATCGCCTTTCTTAAAGTCTTCAGTCTTGCCGTCTTGATTTGGCAAGTTCGAAGTGTATTGAATGACTGGCTTTTTCTGAGTACCTGCAATAGTTAAAGTATTTCCCAATGCAACTTGATTCTTGTCATATTCGATAGTCAACAACCCTTGTGTTTCAAACGCATTCACAACCTCAGGAACTACCTTATGTTTAGCATACGATTCTTCTAAGGATTGTGAGATTGTAATAAGCGTCATCTTAGGCAATCTTATTGGCTTATAGATAGAACGGGTACCTATTCTTGATATTGATTTAAGAAACATCCCTTAACAAGTCACCAGGTTCTAGGTGGCTCTTATGTATTACCCCTAATTTTTTGTAATTTCGATTTTTTGTCACAATTGCTTGATTGTTGTTAAATGCAATAACCTCAATTGATGAACTAGGCTTATTGGTATACGTGTAGGACGACAATTACCTGATTCTGGTATCAATTCTTGTAAAAAGTAGAATCACAATGCTTCAGATGTCAGGGGAACATGGTTATAGTACTCGACACGTGATGTCAGCTATCCTTGCTCACCTCAAAGTTGCTAGAAGTACAAGTGTGGAGGCTCGAAAAGTAAAAATACATTGGTTACTATACACACATGAAAAGCAACGTCACGACATCTAAAGAAAACTCCCGGTGAATTTAAAAAGGTCTAAGTTCTAAAAAAAAAGTAAGAAAAATTGATAGGAATTAGTTTCTGAGGCATAATTTTAAGGCAAAGTCCCTGTTTTGTGATTTGAGTACTCGCAAGTCGAGTCATCCCTGTAGTACGTTTTAGTAATTACCCTGATACCCTTGTTGAAAGTTAGGGTAATTAGGGTAATTTTGACCGGAAAGGTTATTGATACCGTTATTTAAAGGAATATTTTCGTTATCGTCTTTTTGCATCAACTGCTGTTGGATCATTTGTTGCTGTAATAATTGATGTTGAAGCATAGAATCGTTTTCCAGCTTCAATTCCATATCTCCTTCCTTATTTTCATTAGATTGCTGTTCTTGTTGAACTTCTGAAGACTGTTGGTGCTGCGGAGGGAGAGCTTGTAGGTTTCCTGGTTGTTGAGCTTCGTGGATTGAAACCAGGGATTGTTGGCCAGGAGATTGTGAGTGTTGGAGATGGCCTGGAATCTGAGCTTGTGTTTGTGTCAAGTAACTTCTTGAACTAGTGTACTTCTTGGGCTTTTCTTCTTCTCTGGGGACCACATCAATTAAAAAATCAAACATATCACTCTTTGTAAGTGCTGCTGCAATATCGGATTTTTGGAGGGTTCTTCTCTTGTTTTCTTCTGCATGAATCCAGGCACGCATTGTAAGCTCGGTGATAAAGACATCACAGCCTTTGGCAAACAAAATGGGTGCCTCAGCACTGATCATCCTGACATCTTCATCTGTTTTCATCACTTTTTTGATTCTTGCCAAAGGTAATTGGTGGTTTTTAAAGTCGTGATCATCATGTTCTATCAGGTTAATCGTTTCCTGCCAGTACTGCAACATCATATCACGAAATTTGCCTGTGAGTCCTTGGCCAACATTGTTGAATGCTCCACCTGGTTGTTGCTGCTGTTGAGATGCAGCTGCCTCGGCAGCTGCCTGGGCTGCCATCAACTCGGCCTCATCAACCACGGTTTGTGTGGGTTCGGATCCTTGTTGCAACTGCAACTCTTCATTCATATAGTTATTGTCGAATCTCTCCATTTGTGTCTTGTAGCTAAATGCTCGAGCAGTTGTAGAAAAAGGATGAAGTTAGACAAAGTATGGCTTGCAAGGTCAGGATATAGTATTCAAAACAAATAGCCTATTGGTTTTTATGTTGGTGTGGATATGGATGTGTTATAAAATTTGATGGTGCTTTTTCTGGTAATATGACAAAGTTGAGCTTGAAATTTTCGACACTATTTTTTAGTCCGGTTCGGAACGTGAGACTCAGACTCGATAAGGATGCAATAAATCCTAGGCTCACACAAATAGTTGCAAGCATGTAAACATACTTATAGTAAGTTACGCATGGGAATATAGTTCCAGTAGAATGCTTTTATATTATTGTTTATGTACTACTCTCAAAAGGCCATTTGAGGTTTCAGTTGCAACTTCCCTAGCAATTAGGCCTGTTCCACAGCAAGAACAGTTTCCTCAAATCGTACTGATTTTCTTCTACCACCAGTTGATGCTGGAATCTCAAGCTCGATCGTCCCATTTCCAAGCTCCTTTGAGGTGTCAGAGAGTAATTTTCTGACGTCAGCCTTTGTATTTGCCAGTGAGGAAGATGACTTTCTACGATGCTGAGATTCCAAATCACTCTTGCACTTTGGGCATGCACATACAAAGCCCCAATTAACTCGGAGTTCACGCTGACGTTGAAGTACGGGGTGTGAAGGATTCACATAAGTGGTGGTGATCTCCTCACCGGCCCTGATGTCTCTGGAAGCAAACACTTTCAAGCCAGAAGTACGCAACGCTTGTGATTCCACTGAACTGTTAGGATCACAGTTGTGATTCAAATGAGATTGAATGAGAAATATCGATGAGTCCAAGTTATTGATATTGTAAGTACCCATCATGTACAAGAATTCGTTATAGTCAACTCCACTAGATGCAGCGCCAGGAAACACTCTTAAGAAATGCTCGTAACCTTCTTTCCATAAAGTTTCTTGTTGTTCTTGTACAAATAAGGCACCACCTTGGAATGTGTCGAAGCTTCCTGCTGATGAGTTTAACGCTTTGTATCTAACATCCTGGGAAACTCTTGCCATGGCACGGAATTGGTCGGCTTTCACGCCTGATTTGTCCAACAAAATGTTGGCATAGATGATAGCAATGGCATACAAAGCATTCCACTGTTCAGATAAACAGTATTCCTGGAACTCTAAAAATGCTGCTCCATTAATAAGTTTCGAGGACTTTTTGCCAGTATTATAGCTACCATGCTTGAGGTGGCCATGTAAATTCTGATCAATTTTCTTGCAGACCTGAGTACACCAGACTTCTGTACAGACACCGCAATCAAGCCCTCTCAAGGTTGACTTGGAGTTTTCGAGAAGTTTTCCGCAGTAAGTGCATGCTTTTGAGACTTTCATGAGGTTTACATTAGCCAATGGAGGAATGAAGAACATCTGGTTTTCTTCCCAAATCAATTCACCTTTCTTTATGTCCTTTTTGGCGAATAAGCCTTTTCCTCTCTTACTTGTCATGACAATTTGAACCTTTTCAGGTAAAGTGATACTTGGAGTAGCTTCAGATTTAATTTCATTGGCGTATGTAAACTGTTGGTTTGACTGCAACAACCCGAACTTTTTCAATGAAGTCTTCATTCTCTTCTCGGAAACGGACCACTTTGGGTTTCTCTTCTTAAGCAATGCAAAAAGTTTACTTACACCTAATGATTCATTATCTGGGTCTTCTTTCCAAAGGGCGATCACACCGTCCACAAGCTGTCTCTCGTATGGAACTATAACATCGTCATCCGGCTGGTCTACCTTGTCATTGATAGAAATAACCTCAACCTTCTTGTTCACTTCTTCCATTTTGATGTGAAGTTTGGTTGTGGATGAGAATAATTTTTTCTTGAGTAGTGAGAGCTGAGATGTCGTGGAGATCTCATGAAGAACTGAGATATCTACCTGAGATATCTAGAGATTTCAAATTTGAACAAAGAAACAACCTAAGATCAAAAATAGATCGGGGAAGAATTCCAGCGTGTTGTCTGAACAATTTGAATAGATTGTTTAGTTACCATGAAAAAATTATTTTACATTTCTTGGTGATCACAATTTTATAAATTTTTTGAAAATTCTACAGAAATGATAATTTTACACTTCTTAATAAAAATGCTCAAAAACTTCTAATATAATGACAGATATCTATGGAAACTAGCACATATATTACTTTCATATTTAAAATTCGACATTTATGTACATTAAAATTGTATCGAGATTGGCTCGGAATACTTTATTCGATACAAAAAATTGGAAGTATTCAGGCCTTCCCGAAAAGTTTACGGATCTGTTGGAAATTTGAATTCATTGTTCTTAAATGTGCTCTACTTGTCGGTATTGCCCGAAGTGACCTCAATCTTCGTGTTGTATCCTACAATTTTGATTTATCTGATAAGAAAGTGTGCATTTCGCACGATAGTCCCCAGTTCGATTCCAGGTTGCGCAACTTTTTTCTTTACTTGAGGACAACAATCACAGGAACCAGGTTCAAATCATTCAATTCTCGTTTATTACTATTTTACATGTCAACCAAAGTAGTAAAAGAAGCAAAATCTCAGTTGAGAAAGTCGCTCAAAGCTAGACTCGTAACGATCTCACAAGAATCGATCGAACGACAGTCTGAAGATGTGTTGAAGTCATTGAAATCTTTCCAGCCTTTCGTGAATGCTAAGAGTGTTGGCTTGTTCATGAACATGCCAAATTCGGAGATACGAACAGGACCCATCATTAGATCATGTTTTGAACTGGGCAAAAGAGTTTACCTACCCAAATGTAATGCATTTGCAACTTCTACACGAAAAAAGAATCATTTGTCTATGTTAGAGGTAAGGACATTCGATGAAGTTTTGAGTCTCACACCACAGGGAAAGTATAAGCTCTTGGAACCTACTGAAGGTACAGATGTTTTGGAAAACAATGACAGTGATCTAGAGGTCTTGATAGTACCGGGGGTAGCATTTACAAGAGAAAAGAATCGAATTGGCCATGGTGCCGGCTTTTACGATGAATTCTTGTCTACCTATCTGAAATTGAAAGGAAAAAAGCCATATTTGATAGGTATTGGACTAGGCGAGCAATTGGTCGAGAGCATCCCACGGGAAGTGCATGATTGGAATTTGGATACGGTGGTAATAGAAGACAGGATCTACTAATAAACGAATTAATTTACTATGAATAAATAGGTCTATGAATAATCTATCACGGAGCAATAACTCCAACCATGCAGTTTTCTAACATACGATCGGCATTCACCCAACTGTGGTACTTGTTAAACAAGGCAGTTCCATCTCTTCCCGCACACTTCATTATTTCCTCCACACCACCAGGATGAAAATTGACATATGGGGTAATGTTGAACACCTTTCCGTTTATGCTTGTCCAGCAATCATCTATAGACTTGTGTTTCTTCAACTCTTCTTTCGAAATACGCACATACTGGGGAGGGGGGGTATTTGGAGGAACTCCTCGGAGCACATGCTTTGGGCTTTTTCTGTTGAGTTCTGCCCAATCCATGGGAGAATGGCCAGGCTTCAAAGCAACCTTATTTCTTTTTGCTTGAGTAGGAACCGACAAGCCTCCACCTGCTCGTTGTGTAGGCACTGCCAAGCCTCCACTTGCTCGCTGAGCTGAGTTGGGGGCAGGGAAGGTAGGGACAATACGTGGAATGTCATTTGTCATTGCTTTGATCCTTCTTGTTAAGGTTGATTAGATGTGAAGTTTGATATGCGGTTGAAACCTGAAAAGGCAGATCTTGAGAGAACAGGTGTGTGATTTTAGTCAAGTTTCATTACCTTGTTTGAAGATGCTAAGCTTAGTTTAGTTGGTCCTCTCTAATCTCAATAGACAAAAAAATATTCGAGACCGTTGATCTGAACCAGTTCATTACGTAATACATATAAATAGATAGGAATTATCACCAACATTCACAAACTATTTTGTGATTCGATATAAGTAAACTTCAATATCTCAATACAGCTAATAGCAATGTGATTTTTTATCAAAAAAGGTCTTAGCATAGCATGAAGTTGTTTTTACTAGAGCGCTATTTTGGGTGCAAATTGTAAGCATAAAATGTTGTACAAGCTTAATGGTTGTCAAGAAAGCCATTCAAGCCTCCTAACTTTGGCGAATGTATTTCCTTTCATTAATCATATCTTTAATATTAACTAACGCTGAAAGTAATGTGGTTAGAAATTGTCTCCGTGAAAACACGTCAACAGAATCTTTAAAAAGTTCTGATGGTAATTTTGACAAATCCATTTCAGAGCAGAACTCCTTTCGTGATTATTCAAACTACAGAGTTTATGAAGAAATGAACACAGAAAACGACAAGGACTTTTCACAATACGTTGTTTCTAAAAGAAGCCAATTAACCCCCTCAATGATGAAGTATGTCTTGAATAAATCTCCGAAGTCGTCCATACTATTTAAAGACACCAATTCTCTCTTGCTTCTGGGCCAATCAGACTTGGTAGGAGAAGATGAAAAGAAAATATCAAATAGAATTACGAAAGGCAAATCCTTTATTTTCTATGAACTAGAAACTGTGGATGATGGGTTCACAGATAGTGAAGGTGTTCTTATTCCTGCCAGCCCATGTCTACGATTCGAAGATGACCTTAACAGAGGTAAGGGAACCGTCTCCATAAGCTCAAAGATTAATGTTGAAATCAACTTTACTTTGGAATTTGGTCAGACCGACAGTAGGACATATTTGAGATTTTTAAAATTCGTGACTAGTAATTTGTTGAATGTGAAGGCAGTGAAAAGTTCTAGCATTTCAATTGAATATTCTTGTGCTACATCCAACAAAACTGCCGTCAGATTGTTTTATAGGCCTACCATGACTGAACTTCAAATTCGAAAAAGATCTATCACCATGTCTACTTCAAGCCAAGAGCTTGTCACGGGTAAGTGGTCAAATTTTGAGAAGATAAGAATACTTGCAGACAATCCTCCGATTTACGTTTGCGGATATGAAGATCAGCTAGACTTGGACTGCAAGAGCGGATTTGAGTACAATTTCGAGCAAAATGACTATGTGCTCAATTCTACAATTACCGATTTTTCAAGAAACTTTAATTTTATGTAAAGACGTCTAATTATTCAAGCAGCCATAGTCCTGCTTTTGATTTGCTTTCTGTCCACTCTTTCGTAATATAACATGTACACACTGGTCGTTTCACACAATACCGATGCCTTGGAAACCTCAATGACTTGCGAGTCACTAATACGCCAAAATGGACTTTTAATTAGAGATGGAATTTTCTTCATCTTGACCTTTCTCACCTCTTCTTTTGGTTTCTGATTCTTAGTCAAGCTGTCAAAAGCACCATTGGCCAAGGCTTGAGAAAAGTAGTCGTTTGATCCTTGAATGTCTCCCACCAACAATTCTGCTGGTGTTTGCAATCCCGACTCAACTATCTCTTGGATGTTAGATTCCTTTAGATGTCCTTGTATCACTGATGGACGACGTCCCATCATGGTAGAAAATTTTCTACGCAATCCTGAACCTCCAGAGGGGTCTTCAGTTGCTGATCCTAAATTCTTCTCGTTTGAAGGTTGATTTGGAGCAATGGCAATCGAGGATGCCCTAGTTCTAGCTTGATTGGTTTCACCCGCTCTAGATGATTTTCTCACACTAGTTGCCCGACTGACGGAGAACTTTTTGAATCTGCTTTCCAAATCATTATTTGGAGCATTTTCAACTTCAGCAGAACTTGGAATTTCTTCAGGAAGTGCTGCTTCGACATTGTAAGTCGTAGTCTCACTGAACTCATCGATTATTTCTGGAGATAATTTGAAAATTGTACCTTCGCTATCCTTAACAAATAAGGGCTTGCGCTTATAACACTCGTAATGGCCTTGTGTATGGGAACCTTGATGTCTAATCATGGCCTTGAGTCTGTACTTGTAAACATCATTATCATTGAATTTGAATTTCTTGAAGTGTTCCTTTAAGTTGTCTGTTTGATCTTCAGTGATAGGAGTATTGTTTAAAGTTTCATGGGTCTTCCTCAATGTCGACAGTTCCGAAGTTCTTGGCTGAATGTTGGAGTTTACGGTGTCCTCTAACGTTACAGCTGTTGCTATTGACTGTTGTGCAGTTGACACCATATCATTATCGTCACTTTCGCTTTCATTGTCGCTATCGGTAGTAGATCCTGTCTCAGTATCATCAGTTTCAGTTGAGGCACTTTCACCTTCAGTAGTGACCGATTCTGAATCATTATCCTCTTCGGGTCCTGTTTCTTCGAAATTTTCTCTTTGAACTTCTTCATCTTCCATATCATTAACATCAAGGGTCAAGACATTGTTTGGTAGTTCTCCATTACTAGAATTTGCATTGCTCTCCCCTTCAGAAGACTCAGCTAAACCTGCAGATTCCGCTTCGTCCTGTGCTGCAGCAGCAGCTTGGAATTTTTGTAACTCTTCAGTATATTCTTTTCCAATCGAAAGTACGAGCTGATCCTTAAAAGAGACCCTGCAGGAATTTCTTGTGATGTCAACTCCGTTAAACGATGATCTGGAGAGATGGAGACCAAATACCTTTGGAGGTTTGAGGATTTGAGCAGTTCTCAATACCTTTGAAGTCAATTTTGAAATATCGCAGCCATTTTTGTTGTATGCTTTAATGTATTGTTCCACTTTTTCTTCCAAATCTTCATTGATAGCTAAGTTTGGATCTTGTCCAAGTTCTTTGATCTTGGCAAGCATGGGATCATCACTGCCTCCATTTCTCTTTTCTTCAGCAATGATGGTGCTAATACGACATTTTATACATTGATATCCCTCGATGGTTTCCGACTCATTTTCATTCAACAAAGTCTCCAAATCAGAGGAGGGGGTCTCAGGAGTGTGGAGTGTAAGCATCAAGAATGGTGAAAAATGTGGTTTCGAGACCCCGTGGCAGGCGAGACACTTCATCTGACTTAATATGAGACCAGAGAAGGGAAACTCCGGTATTTCTACCGATTCCAAGATTTCGTAATCGCGAGGCGAAGGAACGTTGTTGTGACCAATCAATTGAGCAAAATTGCGTCTCAAGTACTTCAAATAGCTCTTGATCTTGGTGTTCTCGAATTCCAACGTCTCATTGATAAGCTGAGTCAACTCTTGGGCATCGTGCTGGGATCTGGAGATTTTGGCGTTGAAGATTTTCTCCAATGCATGGAGAAAAGTCCACACTGAGATAGTTCTCGAGGTGAGCTCGGTCTCCTGAAGCTTTTTGATGATCTGACCCAAGGCAATGTGCAAAGGAATGTCGAAGCCCATGGAATTCTTGAATTTGGTGTTGCTTTTAGGTTTTGGGATATTGGAGAGATCCAACTTTCGCTCGTCGACGAACTTCTTCAAATGCTTGTAGGATAAGTAGAACCGGTTGAGGTACTCGGTCAAGCCCGGCAACGAGGAGTATGCTTGAATCGAGGAATTGGCGAAACAGTCATTTCGCATGTTAATCAAGCCGGTGGTGTGCTTGTCAGGACGCTTACTAAACATGGGGGACGGGTTGACAGAGGGGGCAAGGATGTAGTAGGCTAGAAGGGCGGAGCAGAAGGTAGCTAAAGTTGCGGGTGAAAGGAATAGATGGAGGTGGGTGGAACGAAGCAGGCGAATTCTATGGAAGGTGTGCTCTAGGAAATGCAATGTTGACAGAGCCACGGAGAGAAGCCAGTGCGTTATCAGATGAGGTGCCAGTAGTTTTAAGCCACGAATCCAGCCGAGGTGAAGGGAATTGGGAGGAAAGGCGGAAGAAGGAGGGTGGGTGGGATTGGACGAACGAGGGACAAGGTAATGGAGGTACCAGGCGCTCATATAAAGCGGAAAAACCTATGATGCGAAGTATGGAAGTTTCCACCATTCCCGGAGGTGCATTGCATTGGGACGGGCAATGACGGGGAAAAAAGCAATCGGTCCGGGCGTCTGTAAGAGGTGTTCCCGAGATCACGCGTTGGAAAAGTCAGCGAAGGTGTTGTGGTGTGCTTTGGTGGGTGGGTGACGAGAACAAGAGGGAGGAAAAGCGACAGGCAAGTGTCCTTAAGCGTGTGTCGAAGATAGAGACATTTGTACTTGGCGTCTAAAGCTGACTTTCTTGTCGAGATAACACAGATATTGTGGTGGTGATTGCAAAAAGCTACAGACCGAAGTGGAATTTGTGACTTGCGGCGGATTACGATTGCGGGGGAAATGCAAGGAAAACCGAGCCGAGCAGGCCCACAACAAAGAAATTGCCCTGACATTCGATAGGAAGGGGATGTTTAGCTTAATACTACTCATTGAATTTGAATGCATTGGATGTATTTGTTTGGAAAATCCATACAATTGTATGGATTAGGTGTGTTTGCTCGAGGGTCCGAGACCTGCAAACTAATGGACTCTCCATTCTACACCCTTGATAAGAGGTGGAGTCACTTCTGTTGGGGGCAGTGCTGAAATTTTGTTGGCTCTGGCGGTAGGGGCACTTACCCGTATGCGTAGACTCACTTCTACTGCCAGACTTGACACGACCACCGACGGTTCTGTGCTCGGCCTAAAAAGTCCAGTGCCTGAATATTGCCAATCTTTTTAGTTCGGTATTAATGTGTATTTCCCTATACTGGTATATTGCTGGTGATCGCCACCAGCACACGCGTGGGTCATGAGACCTGGGATTTCGGGATTGTGTATGTAGTAGTCTCTTAGAAATTGATCAATCTCATGGTGCCGTATCCCACCGACACGATAATGGCATAGGCAATGACGGAACTGGGCACGCCACGAGTGATGAACGTTCCTACTGTCAAGTACGGATTTCCAAACTCGTCGGTCATGCAGATGGCAGTGACATTGGGGAATCCGGAAGTAGGCAAGCCCATGGCTGCCGAACAGAGCAATGCACTGGCCATGATCAACAACCGTGGATGGGGGTCCGGCATGTGGTTTCCGATTTCTGACACCAAGGGTATGATGATAAGGGCAGCCACCGTGTGCGACACAAATGTAGCCATGGTCAAGATCAAAAGACCAAACGTAAGTGTGACGCCAAAGAGCGAGAAGTCCTGTACTTGGCCCTGGATGCCGGTGGCAATAGTTGCCAATAAGCCCAGCAGGGCAACTGCCTTGCCCAATGCAGTACCGCCCATGGCCAAGACAACGATGTTCCACGGGTAATTGTTGAAATCCTCAGTTGTCAACAAACCGGGACCAAAGAAGAACACGATGGGAAGCAAGGCGATGATGCCCATCTCTCCAAAAATGCCCAGGATTCTGGAAGCAATGCACCACATGAAAATGGTTCCTGCCGAAACTCCGACAATGTACCATTGAACTCCGGTGAACTTGTCGTCGATCGTACGGATTGGCACCAAGTTCGTGTTCAGGCTGCACTGGAATGTAACCAACAAGAAGATCCAGATAAGAATCAACAGCAAGATGCAAATGGGGATAGCAATGACGAACCATTCACCCCAAGATGGCGGTGGCACCATCGCCCCAATCGCAATCATGTTTTGAGGCAGCGCAATAGGTGATGCCATACCGCCAATATTGGATGCCAACGCGATTCCCAAAATAAGGGCATTGATAAATCTAGATCCTTTTGGTAATGTACGCAACAACGGTTGAATAATTGAGAAACAAAGCACGGGAGCAGCAACGTTTGAAACCCACATCGACGCAAACAACGCAACAGACATCACAGTAAGCAACACTACCAGCGGATTAGTTCCCGCTTTTGATAAAATCCACGTTGAAATCAACTTGGCAATGTGAAATTTCGATAATGCAGCTGCCAAAGTGAAACCTCCCAACAACAACAAAATCACGGAGTTCCACATCGTTGACAAGATGTATTTGGAGGAGTCTTCAGCCCCCATAGTGGAACCATCGGCATTTTTCAAAACACCAAGAACCACAATTAATAACGGAATAAGTAATGACGTAACAAACAAGGGCACCGTTTCTGTAGCCCACAACAACGATGCGCAAACGACTAATGCGAAACAGTTTCCCTGAGCTTCATCCTCCAACGGCGAAAACGTCAATAATAATCCTGTGGCAAGAGCAATTAGGATCACCTTCCAAACAGTTGGATTTCTTAGCGAAATGTTGAACTTGGAATTTTGGTTTCTATCTCCAGCTTTATCTTCACTCTCTCCACCCGACGTATTACCTCTATTTACCAATTTGGAGTTAGCAGCATAGTTTTTACGCTCCAAACCAATCATATCCCTCCAAATGGTGTTTCTTTCCCACACAACATGTTCTCTTAAGTGAATGGATAATTCTGCTTTGGCTGTTTCCAAGTCTTGGCCATGGTTACAGATCAAAGCGTACAATTTGATGAGCGAGTCAATGTGATCCTTCAAAGTAGCCATGGTTCCTTCACGGAAAATATAAGTCTCAAGTGGCAACTTGTTGAGGTAGTCATCTTTAAGATTGGTGTCCAAGGACTTGTCAAACTTTTTCAAAGCCTTTTTAAAACCAGTTTGATTTAATTCGATGAAAGATTTGAGTTCAGAAAGTTGTGTGAAAAGTCCAATTGCTCTCTTACGCAAAATGACTCTATTTTCCGACAAGAGGACAAGTTGAGGTGGTAAATTGACGCCATTCATATTATCCAATGAATTCCAGAGCCTAGGTGACTTGGAGGCCTTCAGGTAACTGTCAATGGATTTCACATGTTCCAACCCCTTTGGTCTTCCACGATTATTAATTTCGGCACTAGTAGCATCGTATGGGGTGGTCTCGTCATCTTCGTCTTCAAAATCCTCAGCTTGAGTTTCGGGGTCAGTGGTGTTGGACACATAGCCTCCGGAAGTGTTGGGGTTGTCATCCAAACTAAATTGATGTATGTCGTTGCTATTTTTGGAGGTGGAGAGAGACGTATCCAATTCTTTCTCGAAGTTCTCGATGTCCACAATCAAGTCATCCATGGTCTGGTAAATGTATCCCTCCTGTTTCTGGTAGAATTCATCCACCTTCTTCAACTCTGCATCCAAGGCAGCAAGGAAGACCATGGACGCAGATGTGCTTGACGTGTCTGCCTGAGAAATGGACGAGTACTCATTTGAGATAAGATGGGCGGATTCTAAGTCTTCATCATCAGTTCTTTGACCCTTCAGTTTCAGGTATAAGTTATCCCGTTGAAGGGAATATATCAACTTCTTGAGCGTGGTGTATGCAATGTACTTGGAAGTCCATTCTGGGACAGCGTTGAACTGCAAAGAGTGGGAAAATTTCATCGTCCCCTGTAGCTAAAGCCTTTGTACCTTGAGTGATAGGCAGCAACAAATGCTACAAGATGAGTGGTCCAGAATCTTCAATTGAGAGATAAATGCGAAGTCCAAATTTGTCACTGTGGTAGTTCGCAGGCCGGGTTACTGCACGTGTCTGAGTCTCTAGGCTAGCAGTCCATATCTTGTAGTGTCACCAGAGTTCAAGTATTCCCAGCTCTAGAATATTGACAGGCGTAGGCACGTCAATACTAATGTGAGTCTAGAGCTAAATATGTGATGGAGACTATCTTTCCTACAGAGATTGGAAGCTTAATGAGTAGAATAATCGTGCGCAGAAGATCATCGGAAAAGTCCCACCGGAGCCAATAATTCGAATGCCTGTACAGAAATTATGCTGATACGAGATAGAATTCTTATATACCTGTATGGAAAAGATGCTGGTATGACAATAGAAATGGTATATGTCTCGAACTAGCCGGTTGCCGCTATTCCATACTTTATAAGTCGTATGCATCTCATGGCGTTGCTGAACCATGTGCAGTCCACCTCAAGGGTCTAGCCAATTGCAGAACCAATCACCTGTGGCATGTACTTGGTGGGGTAAATTCAGATGGGATAAGCTCAAACAACACTTTGGGCATAACTGTGGATACTGAAGTCCGAGAATAAGAAGACCCACATTAACCCGTGGACACGACCTTGCGCATTATCTTCAATTGTATCGAATGTATCTGCATGCACCGAAGGTTTGCTAGTGTGGATGAGTGGAATTGTAAACAAGGGCACAATAAGCAGTGCACCCTGTTGAAACGGCAATACGAGCAGGTAAAGCCTGAGAATCGAAACCGCATTTCCGCTAGCAATCGTGTAGCCGAAGCGTCCACGGAAAAGGTCCTGAAACCCCCTTCGTAGCGCACGAGCTTCTCCTGCCTTTTTGACTATCCCTTTTTGCCGAATTTATGTTTGCTTTGTAGATCGACACGAGAAAAGTAACAGCTAACAAAACCCATACATTGTCGTCTAGGGTTAAGAGCGATTTTCGGGCACTGGCACACTATCAAGTCATTCAATCGACGACATTTGCTGTATTAGTCCTTCCCTGCCATACTTCCCATCCTAGCTTGAAACGTCTTAGGAATCAATCAATTGACACCTGGACCCCCCACATTTCACACCCACGCATCAACTACACTTAATCCTCGATGGATTTCTGTTTCTTTCTCATTGGATGTAAGTTAGAAAGCTCAGACAGCATCACCCCGTTTGTCTAACCGAACCCCGTGGGCCCCCCACAGAAGAGGGGAGAACGAGCTAGTTTGTTCAAATCCCTCATCGTCAGCAGTACTAACTGGTAGTCAAGGAGTTCAATAAGCCGCTTCCTGATGTTGGCAATATCGCCTGCTACTGTGGCCATTGCCACAACCAGTCGGCATATGCCATGCGCTCCATCAACGCAGTGACGTTGTTTTTCATCCCTGTGCTTCCGTTCTACTTCAGCAAGACCATCAAGTGCTCCATATGTGGAACATCCGGTACTGTCAATAATGAAGTGATAG
Source organism: Suhomyces panamericanus (assembly GCA_030582475.1). Taxonomy (NCBI): domain Eukaryota; kingdom Fungi; phylum Ascomycota; class Pichiomycetes; order Serinales; family Debaryomycetaceae; genus Suhomyces; species Suhomyces panamericanus. The sequence continues at coordinate 88,542 of JAKTXI010000046.1, forward strand.
AGCGAATGAAGTCAGGCCAGCCAGTTGCTATTGGATAGCCGAAGGTCCCTGACGAATGCTTCCCCATTTGGCGATAATTCACGGCTGATGCTACCCGCCTTACGGGTAGTAACGTCCTACTCGCATGTACTAAATACGTTCCGTACTTCCCGTATTCCAAATCAGCCGATCAGCCGCACTTAAATATAATTTTCAATTATTTGATGCTCACCGAGCATGACCGACTGGTAGACACGCATCTACCAGACACCTCTTCTGGACACATAACATCAAAGCAACCATTGCCTTCGTTCCCTAGAATGGGCCGATATTCCTAAGTTTATAGTTTGTACAGTTGGCACGGGGTGAGTTTCGAATTTGGCCCAAATTTCACAAAACGTCTGACGGAACCGGAGCTATTTCAGATGAATTGGGTGGAATTGTTGTGATTAAGCCAGTCTCATAAAGTTGACGTTCATCGTCTGCCAGACCACCTAGTGTGGGGGCTTGCCCTGTCTTCCGCCATGCCAGCCCCCCCATCTCGTGGAGGGCTTCCCAGGGCCACATTACATCCCGTGGGGCTAGAACTGTTTGAGCCTTGTTAGTCAAAATAAGTCCACTTTGCAATCGGGTTGGTCGGTTTGCCAGAGCTTTCCACAATAGTCTGGTCATGTGTATCTTGCCAATTCGGGCACTTCGGGTCGTCTACCAGCAACTGTATGGATTCCAAAATGGAGAACATGAAGCCACTTTTGGGATCCTCCAGCTCCCTGAACTCTTCCCGACTTTGCTATATAAGCTGTAGGCACCGCTTGTCTTGGACTTGTTCAAACAGAATAGTACCCACAATAGAAATGTCTCTTCCAGGTGATATCGTTAGTTTTAACAACGTCTTACATGTCAACAAGCCTCAAGCAGGCATTGACATCCACATTACCGACCACGGTTCCGACTGGTTGTTTGCAGCCTTTGCAGTTTTTGCTTTACTCACTATTATCCACGCTTTTATCTACGGTTTTACCAATGCTAAGACCAGTGGTTTGAAGAAGGTTCTTCTTATCTACCCTCTTATCACCAGTGCTGTCATGTCTTACACTTACTTTACTTACGCCTCCAACTTGGGTTACGCTGGTGCCCCCGTTGAGTTTGACCATGTGGTCACTAAGGCCGGTCTTGGTGTTAGACAAATCTTCTACGTGAAGTACATTGGCTGGTTCTTGTCATGGCCATTCGTGTTGACCATTTTCGAGATTACCACCCACACCTTGGAATACACCGACCCCAACTCCGACTTCTTGACCAAGGCCATCACCTTGTTCCAAGGTTTGATTGTTAAGTTCTTGTTCACCGAGGTCTTCGTTTTGGGCTTGTTGGTTGGTTCTTTGATCCACTCCACCTACAAGTGGGGTTTCTTCACCTTCTCCGTCACTGCTCAATTGTTCTCCATGGTCTTGGTTGCTATCAACATCCACACCTCTTCCCAAGTTAGAAGCCTCTTCAGCATCCCCCACTTGCTCATCATCTTCCAATTCGTGGTCTGGATCTTGTACCCAATCTGTTGGGGTTTGTCTGAGGGTGGTAATGTCATCCAACCAGACAGTGAGGCCGTTTTCTACGGTATTTTGGATTTGATCACCTTTGCTATCATTCCAACTATCTTGACTTGGTTCAACGTCTCTTCTGTTGACGAGGAATTCTTCTCCAAGGTCACCCTGTTCAGACCCTCCGACAACGAGAAGTCTGTTGGTGAGACCCCAAGACACAGTGGTGACACTGCTGTTCCTGCTCCAGCTGCCCCAGCTGAAGAGTAGTTCTAAAATCGACCGACCGTTACCCTAATCTATTCTTCTAGTCTAGGTTGGCTCGAACTAATTAGTATACCTAAATTGAATTAATGTTTAATCTATATGGCTTGTAATTAAGAGTTTTATGACGGGGGTTTTCGCAGCCACTTTTTTGTGTGCGGTTGCAAATGTTCTTGACTAAAAGTGTGGCGTGCTCAGGGTATATTTTAGTACGGAAAGTCAGACAAGTTGTGGGAAAATAAGGAAATAGGTCATGATGGGAAGACTTGTGGGTAGAACATCATCGAAGAATGTCGGGTATTTTCAGACATGTGCGGGGTTTGATGCTAATTCCTGGGGATATCCGGAAATACGCATTACTTGGTGACGGATTGTTCAACTTCTGTTTCGCTGGTCGTACACAAAAGTAGTCCGAGTTTAACCCCAAGCTATTTTCTTTGAAATGTTATACGATTTCGGGGTCTTCAACGGCGTTTGGCATCGCCATAAGCACAAAAGCACCTCGCTTGAAAGCCCGCTACTGATGGAAAGCTCAAATCTCACTAATGAAGAGATATATCGGCAAACTGAGCAGGCTTTGAATAACCTTGTTGGATATCGAGACCGAGTTGAGGGCGACGATCTGCATGATCCACAGATATTGGGTATCACTCGTCAGGTTGACAACTGCTTGCATTCAAGCTACGACTATGAACAAGGCACCATCTATTGCTTGGGGTCGAGCGATTTTGAGAAACACTCAAATCTTGACGTTAGACCGAAAAGTCCAATCCTCACTAGAACAGCGAACTGTGTATGTTCCACTTCTGTGAGCCACACAGGACTCCATATTGACCATTCCGAGGTCTTCACCGTTACTTACGAGGGGAAAGATTACGATATGCTCGCGCTTTCCGCCCAGGAACGGATAGAGTTCTTGACTTTGCTTTCTTCAAAAGACTTGATCCAATTTCAAAAGTCAGTATTGGCACGGCTTCGCCGCCTCGAGAAATCCCAAGACAAGTCCACTGCATTGTACAAGCTCTACACTGAGATTATGGAGAATTTGGAGTCACAGTGGGACCTGAGGAAGGACCCCGGCGTTCATGCAAGAAACCTAAAGCACTTCTGGGCTCGGGCTTTGGAGTATCTATCCAACATACGTGAATAAGCTCATCTCATCTTTAACCAAAGACTAGAGCATTTTTTAAAATTTAGAGGACCATTGACACAACATCTCCACATTGATACTCTTCCCATACTTCCCATTGCATTCCCATAGGATTATATCTTGCAAGTTATCCTCCCCTACGCAGTGGAGATTTTAGCCTTATCTCACTCGTGACGCGCGCAGGTTTTGATGCTTCTCCTTTTCCAAGATCCAGTTGTGGCCACTCGATTGTTCCCCTATTTCTCTTAGACAAATGGCAACTAACTCCAATTTCAGACCCCAACCCGTGACACAGCAGCTCCTCCGGTTGGCCAAGACCCAGCAGTTCTACTGGTTCTTGGGACATGTGTTGGCGGTGGTCAATTTCGCCATTCACACCATCCTGTTCTTTAGCGCCAGAATCTCGTTGAAGTACTACCGCTTCACGCTCTTGTCGATTCTTGCCACCTACATCATCGTCATCAAACAGATATACTTCAAGAGGTTCTCCTTGTCCAACTTTTCGCCCTACAAGTTGTTGAAGGATGAGAACGTCCACTACTTCACCTTGGCCCTCACCTTCTACTTGTCCAGCTTCAAGATCGGCGTCACCTCGGGAAGCTTATACTCCTTCGTCATCTTCGCCGTCTTCCACATTTTGACCTATTTCCAGAACAACTTGTTGACCATCATGGTGCCCAGCATCTCGGCCCAGCAACACGTCAATACCTTGATTAGTAATTTCACCATGCAGAACAACCAACTGGCGTTGGTGCTTGCCGCCAACGCCGAAGTGGTGCTCTTGCTCATGCAGGCCTTCCAGTTGATTCCCGCCTTTCTCTTCCAGTTCTTGTGGTCCAGACAGGTGTCGTTGTTCTTGACCAAAGTGGTGGTGTTCGGAGTCACCTTGGTGTTTGTGAAATTCAGATACGATTCGAACTCGTTCACCAAGGCGGTGGTTGAGCAGTTCGATGCAAAGGCCAATGCCTTGGTGCACAGGCTCAACGATCAACGGATCATTGCCCTCTACCTGCAAATCAAGACTAATACCATCAACTTCTTGAGCGTGGTGAAGGCACCCAAGGAAAACGTTAAGAAAATATGAATGGTTGGTGGCTGCTGCTTGCGGCCGATTCTTCGTATTGTCTTAATCTTCCTCTTATTCTTTATAGATTTGTGTTTAGTGAATGACAGTTCTTGTCCCCAGTACTCATGCGACATTCGCGACACGCGACACTTCTTCAACTGCTTTGGCAAATCAACAATTTCTGTCATTCTACTACATCATGGCTTCTCAAAGTATAAAGAAGTTGGCAGCTGCCAATGCCAGTACCTTGAAACAACTCCACACCATCTCATTGACTATAAATGCAATTGTGATCACAATACTATACTTTTTCAGAAGACCCAGCAACTTCAAGCCATACATCATTTTCTCCTTGCCAGCGTTTGCTTTGGAGTACTTTATTGATGTGAACGGCCGTCCTAAGTACAGTGTCGAGTCTCCCAACTCCCGCAACTTGAAGTTGGTCAAGTCAGGTGACGACATCAACCAAAAGGGTCTCTATGAATACTTCTTTGATACCATTTATGTGACTTGGATTGTTGATGTGTTGATGATTCTTTTTGGCTCCAACAAGGTTTGGTACTTATACCTGCTCATTCCTGCCTATGCCGGCTACATTGTGTTTGGTATAGTCTCCCCATTCTTGAAGAAGTCGAAGGGCCCATCGGGACAAGCCGAGTCTAAGCAAGAGACTGCGCAAAAGAGCAAGCGTCAGACCAAATTGGAGGCTAGAAGAGAGAAGGGTCCGCAAATGAAGTACCGCTGAACTGAAAAGAAAGGACAGTATTCAGCTTTGTCCCTAAAAGGAATAACCCTGTATAGTTGGACCTTGCTAGTACCAACAAAGTTAGCATCTATACGATAATGCATAATTCTGCTCGTCATTGGTCATTGGTCATTCCTCAATAGACCAGCTCTAGTTTGACTATGTAACACACCTAATTGGAGAAATTGCTAAAATACCGAACAATAAATGTAAAAATCCACAAGTTTATCCTAAGCTACAAAATTAGATTGAATCTAATATTTATTGGAGTTGAATTCAACTCTTAGTAAGCGAAAGATACAGTGCCATGTTGTAACCATGGCCCTTATGTATTGGTGGTTCCTCCCAAATTATCGTCCTTTCTAATCTGCAATGTCGCAACATGTAAAAACTTATCCACAAAATTTTCTACACTATACAACTTTATTCATACTACTTCAACAGATCAAGTCCTAATGCCCAAAGTCAAAAGTCTTGATTCGTTTATCGAATCGGCAACAGAAATGTTAGCCACATATCCTTCGTCAACTACATTATCGATTACATACTCGAATGTCCAAAAGAAACAGAAGGAGGGCAAGATTTCCAAAGACTCCAAAGCCAACAAAGCCACCCACTCTGTCAGCACCAAGTTGTTTGAGCCTAATTCCGGCAAGTGCATCAAATACACCACATTCAGGATAAAAGAATTGTCACGTCTCCTTACGTTCATCGGTCCTAAGGGTGTGAGTGTAGTCACTTCTACCTCCACACCAGACCAAGAAGAAGAAGAAACCGTCCACAAAGTGGGATTAGCCAGCATTATGAGTAATACCAAGTTTGAAGATGTCGCAGAAGAAGTTCCCGTCAAGGAGGAAACCAAAGAAAAGGCCCCTGTTGCAGAACCCACGAGTTCAAAGAAGAAGGGCAAGAAGAAGAAGGGAAAGAAGTGATTATGTGGAAATTTTACCAGATAGAATTCTACAGGGTACATAAAATTAATGGTCCAAGTATGTGTTTATGAAACCTGACAACTCAATTGTAGAACAGTAAGTATGAAACGTAGAATAAATTAATTAGGCTGAAATAAGAATCGGAGGAAGCAAGATTATTCCGATTGTAAACTGAAGCAAGACTAATACTTGAACAATCCCTTGAAACGGGAAACAAAACCATCCCGCTTGGGCGACGCACGAGCTGGCTGGGAAACTTTGGACTTCGCCAAGGGACTGACTGGGAATTCACCTGGTGCATGAAACACTGAGACATCTTCAGTACTGCCCTTGGTTAGTGTGGACGAAGAGTTGTTTGATGTAAGCTTGGGTTTCGTCAAGAGTGTCTTGGGAGACTGGGTATTATAGGGACGATCTGCTTCCAAGCTAGCGGCTGGCTTATATGTATCCTCTATCTTCAGGAAGTCATTCTTCACCGGGGACCACGTAGCATTGTGAATTGAGGCAGCGGGAGTTTGGAACTGGATATCATCCACAGAAGTATCATACTCATCTCTGAGATCATGGTACTCGCTCTTTTCAGATTCAGAGAGAGAAACAGCAGCATAAGACGAAGACGAAGTCAGAACTTGGGTCAAGCGTTCATGATTATTACTGCTTGATTTTCCCGGGGACAAGGTTTCCGCAGTGTAATCATTATCGGAAAGTACGTCTTCCGTATAGAACGATTGCTCTTGATCAATAGAACTAGATTCAACTCCACCGAATTCTTCTGCAATTGGAAGATTTGCACTCAGTAAGCTTTGTAGGTCATGATCTTCTTCCAAAATCTCATGTTCCTCGGGCTCTACTATTTGCTCCTCGGAAACTTCATAGGGCTCCTCCAAAGAGAGGCTCCTTTCAACCTTTGCATCCTGTAAACTTGGTACTTCAAGATCTTCTTCCAAAATCTCATCATCTTCCAAAATTTCTGGTTCTTCAGAGACTGCACTGGATATCTTCAATGGACTCTCTTCGAATTTAGATCCCTTCAAAATCGGCGAGTCTTCATCCAAGAGCTCGGGAGCTTCACTGGATCCCTTCAAAGGACCCTCCTCAAATTTCTCATCCTTTAAACTTGGCAAGGCTGGTTCATCCAAGATCTCAGGTACTTCATCGAAAATATCATGACTTTCCTCATGTTTAGCGCCCAGTGATCTTGGCAAGTGAACTTCTTCCAAAGGTTCATCGGATTCAGTGTATTTCTTCGACACCTCATCAATCGCATCCTTTAAGCTTGGCAATTCATCATCTTGTTGCAAAATTTCATGTTTCGCATCCTTTAAAACAGGAAAGTCAGGGTCCTGATCCAAGGCTTGATGATCTTCCAAAATCACGTCCTGTTTGGGAACTTTAATAGCTTCTTTGGGAATCTCGCTCTCCAAGTCTTGACCTTGATCAAAAGCATCAGCGTCTTCGGAAGCTTCCGTAGATTCCGTCAACTCATGGATCTCACTCTTTGAATGTTGATCTTCCTGCAAATCAGGGTGTTTCTGTAGTTCCTTGAGCACTTCAACGTGTTTCGTCTCAAGCAGTTCAACAGGCTCCTTGGGAATTGGTTCCTCCTCTTCTTCATCTGCATCGATCTTGGGTTGAGCCACACATAGAATCGTGGGTTTGGCCAGATCAGAGTCATGCTTATCGTTTTTCGCAACATTTTGCAACGAATGATGAGTATTTTCAAGGGAAGAAAGTTGAGAAGTAACGTGGGTGGTTTGCGGAGCCAGTTCAGCAACAGCTTCTGGCTTCGATTCGTCCAACTTGTCCTCGGAAATGAAGTTGTTTTCCACCCCCCCTTCCCACTGCGTGGGATAGTCGGAACTGACGGTCCAGTTTCCGTCGACAATAAATTTGAACACAAGGGGCTGGCGCTTCGAAAGGATCACGGTCTGTTCCCAACCTGAATCGTACTTCACTGCCTTGGAACTACGAGTCCAATCATCGAAGTTTCCCGTCACTTCGACGGAGTCCGCGCCATGAGGCCTATTGTTAGTATGATCTACCAAACTGAACTAAGTGATCCAGTGATCTGGCCATATTTATCGATACTTACCACCTGAAAGTATAGGAAAATTGCATCTGATGCCAAAGAAGAGATGACTACTGCAGAAGATCAGGAAGTTATATACACAAGGAATATATTCGGGAGGTAGTACAAAGGCGTCGGACTCACTAAGTGGGAATTCAGGGGCTCTGGCCCAAAAGTCCGAATCAAATCAAAATACGAATTCGGAGCACAATGTCCGGAATACATCGTTGACAATTGGAATCAGAGGAGCTAGGACGCAATGTGCGACCATCCAAGACAGTCTACCAAGTCTTCGGTGTGTTTCAGATCAGTTTGAACACCACTATTATGCTACACCATCTCACCATCTGGACCATCTCCTTTTCGGATCTGTATGGTCCGCCCTTCGATAGGAAGAAGCCCTGATCGCTTTGGGTCCACACAAACAATACACACAAGGCGCGTCGTGCAATATTTGGCTTATCTACACGTGACAGAAGAAATTAGTGGTATTTTGCGAGGGATTGTTTACGTCCCAAGTTATGCAAGTGCTGGATCGGTGCATCAGTTGAAGTAGCGGACCCGGACCCACACGCTAAAAATAGCCAAAGTCCGGTAGATCACCAAGCACGCGAAAAGTCCGCCGAAATAGGCCCCCAACGGAATGTCCAAATTATAGTTGTCGAGCACCGCCTTGCCCGTGTTGAGCACGCAGTCGTCGAGGCCACAGCTGAACTTCTGGTTGGCAAACCCGAGCTTGGCACAGATGCCCACGCCGTACTTCAACGGACTGATGTAGTTGATGCCCTTGAAGAACGCCGGCATGTGGAGCGACATGGTGCCTCCCATGAAAATGGCCAAGATCACCGCGTTGGTGAGAATGTTGGTGGCCACGCCCAAGTGGTTGAAGCAACTGTTCACAATGATGCCAAGCGACTCGCCGCACGCCAAACACACGTAGCATGTCGACAACATGCCGAAAAACATGCCGGGCGTTCTCGGAAGGCCCACGGCGAAAACAATCAAGGAACTGAAAAGTATGCACGGCAAGATTTCCGTCGGGAATTCGTTGACAAAATAGGAACCGCTGAATTCGAGCACGCCATAAATTCCGTCCTTGTGCTCCTGGTAGAAAATGTCTCTCTCAATGGGGTATATGGTGATGTTGTTGAGGAGCCCGGCGTAGTACAAGTTCAACGCCTCCTGGATCAAGCCCAACCGGTTGTCAATACCGTCCTTGTGGTTGTTCAAGGGTGCAAAAAATAACGTGTGCACGACAGTGAGGAATATCGTCTGCCCAGCCCGTGAAATCATCACGTCCTTGGACCGTGCTATGTTGAGGAACTGCCGTTTGGCTATAGTAGGAAACGTGATGAAAATCGACAAGCTCTTGAATCTATACTTTTCAAGCGAAATCGTGTTGATCGTCTCGTTATCGCCCAAGGAGGTAACAGCCGAAGTCGACATGATAAAGTTGCAGTCAGTTTTCGTTTTCTTTTGGTTCCACACTTCGAGTAAATGGTCGATTCTCTTCTGACTGACAGACACATCTTCCTCCTCTTTGTTGGAAATCAAGTCCAACATGAAATCTGCAATATTGACTTCCTCTGGAGCAGGGTAACCGGCATCCTTAAGATATTTTGATACATCAGCAGTAAATCCGTTATAAACCACCTTACCGCCTCTTGCCATCAAAAGAAGAGACCCAAACCTGTAAAACATATCCTGTTGTGGCTGGTGTACTGTGAGGATGATCGTAGTCTTGTTTGTTATTGCAAGCTCTGCAAGAAGATTCAAAATCTTCAATGCGTTTGTGGAATCCAAACCCGACGTAGGCTCATCAAGGAACAAGATTTTAGGTTTGCTCAACAATTGAATGGCAATCGAGACTCGGCGTTTTTCACCTCCACTGATACCTTTGACATACTCATTTCCAATCAAAGTATCAGCGCAATCGACCAATCCCATTTCTCTAATTAACCTTGCGATCATCTGAGGAATTCCAGAATGGTCTTTGTGAGGAGTTCTTAATTTGGCTTGGAAGTACAAGGTTTCCCGAACCGTCAAATTAGCAATCAACGAATTATCATGCTGAGTCACATATGCAGAAATTCCGGCAAGTTCTTGCCTGGTAATCAGCTGTACTCCATTAAGATTTATACTTCCAGTGGATCTGAACGACGCCGATTTTGGCAACCTATTGGACAAAAAGTTCAACAACGTGGTTTTGCCACTTCCTGAAGGACCCATAATGACATTCACTCTATTGGCACTAAAAGATGCACTGACGTTATCGAGCAAAGTCTTTTCATCAACTCTTATTCCAAACATATTCTTTACCGCAACGTCAAGATTCAATGAATCCAAATCAATGGAAATATCGTCAACAAGGGACTCAATAACGTCATACTTGTGAGCGTCTTCGAGTTCCTCAGGGGCATAGAATTGATTCCGAACAGTTTCAGAATTAGAAGCAAAACTTGCATTGTGCCGCAAGCGTTTGAATGCATCATGTTTATCCTTAGTCTGCCTGGATTGTGGAGAAGGGGTCTCGGTTTCATCTGATACTTTTCGTTCGAGAAGATTTGGTTCGCCTTCGACATGCTTCTCTTCAATATTTTCCTCTTCCTCCTCTTCCTCTTCATCTTCACCACCAACACGATTCTTTTTAACTTTGCTCATTGAAATATCAAATCTCAAAAACTTTAATGCAAAAAGGGTCATGATGTTAAAACCAACGAACCACGCCACCATAATTCCGATCGGTTCGGCAATCCACCCTTGAGGAAATCCCAAAACTTTCAAGTTGTAATTACCTGAATATTCCGTGCACCTGCTTGGATCATCGAAGGGACAATCACCCATCCAATCAGTGAATTGATTTGCAGTAAGAGCCCCAAATGCGTACCAAAAGTAACTGATATATTTTGTCCAGCGCACATATACTGGCATAGTGGCTGAATTGACAAAATATCCACAGGCACTGTTTTGTAATTGGTAGAATCCACTGAAAACCAAAGTTGAAATAGTAAAGTCACTCGAGACTGCGAAAACGAATAGGGCCGAGGCCATTCCAACCAAGTTGACCAAAATGGTCAACGCAACGTAGATTCCGAAGTAGGAAAGGTCTCTTTCCCCTTCACCGTTTTCTGTTCTGAGGCCCCACATGAAGTAGGTAATGCATGAGAAGATTAACGACACGGGCAAATCTTCGATGAACAACTTTCCGAGTCTTCTTGATAGCACGAATCCTGGGATGCTGACAAACTTCTCACCATATTCTCGATAGAAGAATATACCGTCGGTGCTCCAAAGACGCTCCAACTCGTAGAACATGGGACAGAAACCGACGACTTCCATCATCACGTACAACACTGAAGTGAACGATCTGATACCGGCCAAATCTGACTTTGGCTTGAAGAACATCCAACCGGTCGCTACTGCCAAAAGCGCCGAGCCAAGGTTGAGGGCGATGAGTGAGGATTTGTCTCTGTATGTCAATAACAGGGTTCTTTTGGTAAGAATGATGAGTTCTCGTAAGAACGAGATGCGTTCTTTCAGGTTTCTCTCGAAAAGCTTGAGGTTGCTTTCGAAATGGCGCTGTTGCTGCTTAGCGTCGAGGAGCGAGTGTTGCTGCTGGGTGTGGATCTTCCACAGATGGACCAACTGGTCGATTCTTCTGCAGGCGATCTGCTCGTTTTGTTTGGACGAGGTGTCCTTGATGGAGAGCTCGATGATGTACTCTATGAATGACGACGGCGATTGGACGGAGGCGTAGGCCGACAAGAAGCTGAGGCTGTTGAAGTAGGTGCCGGCATCCTGCAAGTTGCCGTAGTAGACGACTCTTCCGCCCCTCGTCAAGAGGCAGAACTTGTCGAATAGCACCGAGATCTCGGGTCTGGGTTGGTGGATGGAGAGCACGATGGTGATGCCGTACTCGGGCGAGGCCAACTTCTTCAAAACCCTCACCAACTTGAGTGAGGACGAGGTATCGAGGCCGGTGGTCGGCTCGTCTAGAAACAATATGGAGGGTCTGGATAAGAGCTGGATAGCCAAAGAGACACGGCGCTGTTCGCCTCCCGAAAGCGTGGTGGAGTGGTTGGAAAACGACGCTATCACGTCGTTGCGAATAGGGCCGAGTTCCAACACCTCCAAAAGGGACTCGATAAGCGCCGTCTTCTCGTCAGCAGTGGTGCTAGGGGGTAGACGGAGATCGGCCTGGGTCTTCAAGGTCTCGAACACCGTGAGGCCCGGAAGGAAGACGTCGGTCTGAAGGAGATATGCATGCTTGACGGTGTCGCCGTCGGTGGTGTATTGGACCTGACCCAGGAATTGCAACTTTTTGTTGGAGATATTGACCCTCTGTGATAAGGTATTGAGCAAGGTGGTCTTTCCCGAGCCTGAGCCGCCCATGATGGCGAGAATGTTGGAATGTGGAAGCTCGAACGACACATCCTCCAAGATGTTGTGGCTATGTGCTTCGTGGTCTTGGTGAGGAGACGGCCCCCCAACGGAGACGGTGAGGTTGCTAACGGAAAGGCCGACGCGCAGGCTCGGCGGCGTGTGCAAGATTTGGGTAGTTAGCATCAGCGGCAGCCCAGTTGCATCAACAGTTTGTTGGTAACGTCAGTGAAACTTGAGCAGAAGACCCACAGATGAGTTTTATACACAAGGAGAAGAAGAATCGGTATATCTTAGAACACGCGCAACTGACTCAAACAGGAGCGCAAAAAACAGCCGTTGAAGAATAGGAACAAACCAATCTCCGACGGCACTTGACGAGGATTCACTACGCCTGGCATTGGGGGAACCAACAACCAGATACGGGAGGAAAATGCGGAATGTGGGAGTGGGGCCTGGTTTTGGAAGGGGTCTGTTGTGGCGATAGCAGAGGTGGGTGTGGTGGATTTCGCCGACTTCACGGCGAGGCCAGAATGCGCTGCATCTGCGTCCCGAATAGGAAGCAACCAAGAAATGGCCTTGACTTCGTCTACGGAACCTGCTTGGTTTTCCCGAGTGCCGGTTATGAAGAGAAAGATGTGGAGACTACCACCCCAGTGCAAAATGAAGGTGCCCACATTCTCCCGAAACGCATTCGATTGCCCCTTCGGTATGCGCAACTTGGGCACTCCACCAGATGTATTATCTAACTAAGTTCACAAAATAGAGCTAGTTTATTATGAGCAAAGAACGAAGGACACAAACGGCAAATGCGCATCTTATAAGGCACCTCATGTGATTGCAGCCGGAAACGCCCAATCTTGTATCAACTAGTAGAGTCAGAATGCAATTTCCCACATTACTCATCAATTAATTAGCACAATTTGACAACAACCTGATACGAGATGGCCACATCCAAGAGAAATCCGAAATATTAGTCAATCACTCACTATAGTCTGTCATAAATTATCTATACCGTCTATTTCAGAGAAAAAACCGGACCCTGACATAGACGCACATTATGGCCACAATTCTGTAAATTACGAAACAGGCAAAGAGGCCCCCAAATGCTCCTCCCAAGTTAACATCGAGATTGTAACTCTGCAACACTTCCCGTCCAGTTTCCAAGTCACAAACCTCTAAACCGCAGTCGAACGTCTGGTGAGCAAACCCGAGTTTGGCACATATGCCCACGGCGTACTTCAAGGGACTGATGTAGTTGAATGCCCGGAAAAGAATGGGCATGTGAATGGACATAGTTCCAGCCATAAACGTAGCCACGATAATAGCATTCGTCAAAATGTTGGCGGCCACACCGCCATGGTTGAAGCAGCTGTTCACCATTATTCCAAGAGATTCACCACAGGAAATGCTGATAATAGTGGTGGCAATCATGCCGAAGAACATCAGGGCATTTCTAGGAAGTCCGACGGCAAATACCACTAAAGAGCTGAAAATTGCACTTGGAATGATTTCCATAGGTAACTCATTGACAAAGTAAGACCCACTAAATTCAAGCACACCATAGATTCCATCCTTCTGTTCCTGATAGAAAATGTCTCTCTCAATTGGATAGAGAGTGACATTATTAACCAAACCCACAAAATACAACAACAACACCTCTTGTACCAATCCCAAACGATTGTCAATTCCGTCGGCGCTGTTCCGCAAGGGTGTAAAATAAAGGGTAGTCACAACACCCAAGAAAATGGTCTGAGTGGACCTGGAAATCAAGGATTCAGTCGATCTATATCCGTTCAACCATTGCCGTTGAACGATGGTGGGGAAAGTCACCCGGAATGGCAATCTCTTGAATGCAAACTGATCGATATCAATGACTTCCGTGCTGTCAATTACGTCCGTAATTTTGTCTTCAGATTGATGTTGTTTCCATGCCTCAATTAAATGGGTTACTCTGGCTTGAGTCACACTAGCATCCTCGTCAATTTTGTTCGAAATCAAATCTAACATGAAATCGGCAATGTTGGCATGGGATGGAACGTCATGACCAGTATTGGCCAAATACGAAGGAAAATCACTCGTTTTGCCGTTGTATATCAAGTTTCCACCTCTGGCCAAGAGGAGCAAAGTTCCAAATTTATAAAATTCTTCCTGTTGCGGTTGGTGGATGGTCAAAATTACGGTGGTTTTGTTGGTGGCTGCCAAATTCGACAAGAGGGTTAATATTTTCACTGCATTGGATGAATCTAGACCAGAAGTTGGTTCATCAAGGAAAAGAATCTTGGGTCTACTGAGAAGTTGAATTGCAATGGAAACTCTTCTTTTTTCACCTCCACTGATGCCCTTGGTAAATTCATTCCCAATTAGGGTGTCGGCACAATCGACCAAACCCATTTGTCTGATCAAATCATTGATGTACTTTGGAATTGTATTGTGCTCTGTTTGCGGCAACCTCAACTTTGCCTGGAAATAAAGTGTTTCCCGAACAGTGAGCCGTGCAATTAATGAATTGTCATGCTGAGTGACATAAGCAGTAATTTCATTAAGTTCTTTTTGTTCAATCTTTTGGGAGTTATTAAGAAGAATAGAACCTGCACAAATATATTTGGAGGATCGAGACAACCGGTTAGAAAGGAAGTTTAGCATAGTGGTTTTTCCACTTCCGGAAGGGCCCATAATTGCATTGACTTTGTTGGCCATAAAAGTGCAACTGATATTATTCAAGAGAGTTTTCTGACTCTTCTTTTCCCAGATTTTACCAACCACCACATCCAAGTGCAATGATTTCAAGTTTATATCGATATTGTCTAATTTACTAATTTCCGAATCCAAGGCTAATTCACCTCCAATCTCTTCTGATTTGGTAGGAATTTTGCTATCCGTTATAGTTCCTTTAAGTTCACCCTCCTCTTCTCTCTCTTCCTTTTCCTCACCTCCAACACGATTTTTTTTGGTTTTGCCCATAGTTACCTCGAATTTCATGAACTTCATGGCCAAACCAGCCAAAATCAAAAACCCAACATACCATGCACAAAGAATTCCAATGGGTTCACCAATCCAGCCTTCTGGAAATCCCAATTTCTTTAAATTGTAAGCTCCAGTGTATTGAATGCATCTGGTATCGGTGCTTTCATAAGGACACTTTCCATTCCAGTCAGAGAACTGATTTGACGTCAATGCGCCGAATCCATACCAGAAGTAACTTATGTACTTAGTCCAACGAACATAAACTGGCATGGTGGAAGCATTGACAAAATAGCCAGAGGAAAGATTTTGGAATTGGTAGAAAACATTCAAGTATAAAGCTGATATTGATAATTCTTTAGCCAATGCAAATACCAAAAGGGCAGTAGCCATGCCAATGAAATTAAGAAGAATTGTTGCAAGCAAATAGATTCCAAAGAAGGACAGTGTATACAACCCGTCTCCATCTTCAGTACGTAAACCCCACATAAAATATGTGATACTGGAAAATATTATGGGGACAGTCAAGTCTTCAAGAAGAAGTTTTCCCAATCTTCTAGAAATTATGAAGCCGACAATACTAACGTAGTTTTCAGAATATTCTCTCTGGAAGAATATACCATCTGTGGACCAAAGACGCTCAAGTTCAAAGAATAGCGGACTGAAACCAACAACTTCCAACATAACATAAAGACTTGAGTTCATGGAACGAATACCACCAAGATCGTGCTTTGGTTTATAAAACATCCAACCTAAACAAACAGCCACAATTGCTGTTCCACAGTTAAGAACTAACAAGGAGTAGATGTCTCTATAAGTGAGAATGAAGGTACGCTTTGTAAGAATTTGAATTTCTCTCCAAAGAGAAATTTTTTCTTCTTTTATGGGTTCAAACAACTTCAAGTTTCTCTGGAATCCTTTCTGCATTTCCTTATCTGTTAACTGAAGAGGGGGAATGGAGTTTTGTGATTTCCAATGCTTGACCAAAGTGTTAATACGGTCATTGGTTGTCTTTTCGGTATTTCTGGAAGATGTATCCTTTATGGACATATCCAAAATGAAATCGATGAACGACGAAGGGGCATTGATTTCGGCAAAATTTTCAATGAATTTCAAGCCATTGAAGTACTTCCCAGTATCAATCAAGTTTCCGTAGTAAACAAGCCTTCCTCCTCTGGTTAAAAGACAGAACTTGTCGAAGAGGACGGAAATTTCAGGTCTGGGCTGGTGAATGGAGAGAACCACAGTCACACCGTATTCTGGAGAAGCTAATTTCTTGAGGACTTTGATTAATTTCAATGAAGTAGAGGTGTCCAAACCTGTTGTGGGCTCATCCAAAAATAAAATGGAAGGTCTGGAAAGGAGCTGGATGGCCATGGATACCCTTCTTTGCTCCCCACCAGAGAGGTTTGTAGAATGAGTGGAAAAGGACGAAATAATTTCATCTCGTATTGGAATAAGTTCCAAAACGTCCAAAAGCGACTCGACCAAAGAGTTCTTTTCCTCTTTGGTTGCATGCGAAGGCAATCGCAAGTCTGCCTGTGTAGAGAGGGTCTCGTAGACCGTGAGGCCTGGAAGAAAGATGTCTGTTTGTAAAAGATATGCGGTTTTTATTTTTCGCAGCCATTTGGTGTTGGTTAAATTGTCACCAACTGGAGTAGTGTATTGGATTGTTCCACTGAAGGAAAGGTTCTTATTTGAAGCATTGACTCTCTGAGAAAGAGTGTTGAGTAACGTAGTCTTTCCCGCACCGGAACCTCCCATTATGGCCAACATCTGGCCACTGGGCAAGTTGAAGGATACATCATCAAGAAGACGCTTAGAAGTGGGCGACGAAGCCTCTAAGTCAGAAGCAGTAGATTTCGAGGACTTACCAACGGTAATTGAAAGGTTTTGCACCTCAATTCCGACTCTGCTATGAGCAGGTAACCGCAAAATTTCCGTGTCAAGCATTTAGGAGCACCAAAATGTATGGCGAAGTAAATGGATTCTAGATATTATGCGACGGCACAATGAAATCCAGGGAGAAGGGACGGTGGTTATATATTGATTCCGAGGATGAAGCTGTGGAGCGCAAACTTTATTAATAAGCAACACCCGAATGTTACTTGGCCAAGCAGTAAGGGTGTGGAGCTCGGTATAAACTGCCGAAGGAGGAAAGTATTGCGCCTGGCCTGGTGGTTAGTTGCATCAACTGAAAGCCGAGTTCAACTCGTTGTACGGATAATTGAGAACAGAGCCCCTTGGTACTTGTACGAGGGTGAGGGTCATTGAACAGGAAGGCAGTGCTACCGTCACCCAATCGCCTTGAAGAGTCATCGTATACTATCAGGCAATGGGTTTGGAGCAAAAGGGGAAAAACGCAAAATCATGGGCAAAATGCTGGGCGCAAAACGAAAAACGAGAAGGTTGCACCTGGGAGCGAGGCGCGCAAATTCCTCTGCTCCAAACGGAAATATTGGCGCAATAGCTCGCACCGTCGGAAACGGCTTCCTAATGGGATGCCAAGCGCAAAAGAGGCGCAATATTGCGCCTGCATCCAATTATTGCGCCTGCATCCCGAATCCGTCCGCACCTCTGCTCCCCGTGCTGCCCTGGCTTGCGCACCACCACCTTCCATTGCTTACGTAAACAACCACGCGTCCTCTAGCTGACGTGGCCCTCTGAACCCATGTGCTTTCAAGCTCCTGGTCCCTTTATCTCCCACTAAAACCACTCCCCCTTCTTCACCTCTCCATACTTCTCCACCCTACCCACGTCCCTCCACTCCACTATCACATGCTCTAGCACCTCTTCTCTCTCCCTTCTCTCTCCCTCCTTCTGCCCACTTTTCGACACGCACCTTCCAGAACGCTGACGTAAGCCCACACAGCGCGTAGTTAACACCCTGTTAATCAATTCAACTTTTCACATCACCATCACCTACCTTTACCAGTGGAGACCTTCCCCCTTCCGTAATGGCAAAAGTAAAGAGCCTGAGTGCGGCCGCCAAGGCCGCGGCTATCAAAGTGTCCAAAGGCTCCTCTGGACTCCTGGTGGATCCTGTTGAACAACCCGTGTTTTCCCAAGGTCCTGTGAGATCGTTCCTTGTCACGACTCCCACGCCCAGCACCATCAAGAAGAGACTGATCGTGGACTCCAAGGAGTTCGCCTTGATCGGCACCCTCGTGGTGGTCAGTTTGTTTGTCAGAATGTACAACTTGAGCGGCCCCAACTCGGTGGTTTTCGATGAAGTTCACTTTGGAGGCTTTGCCAGAAAGTACATCTTGGGCTCATTCTTCATGGACGTGCATCCTCCGTTGACCAAGATGTTGTTTGCTCTCGTGGGCTCGCTCGGCGGCTTCAAGGGTGACTTCGAGTTCAAGAACATTGGTGACGTGTTCCCTGAATCGGTGCCCTACGTGCTCATGAGACAGTTCCCCGCGTTGTTGGGCATTGGCACCATCGTGTTGTGCTACTTGACGTTGCGGGCTTCCGGCGTCAGACCCATCATCTCCTTTGTTACCGCCTTTTTGTTGGCCATCGAAAACTCCAACGTCACCATCTCCAGATACATCTTGCTCGACTCCCCCTTGATGTTCTTCATTGCTGCTGCCGTGTTCTCGTGGAAGAAGTTCGAGATCCAGATCCCCTTCTCATGCCACTGGTTCGGCGGTTTGGTCGCCACCGGCATTGCTTTGGGTTTGGCGGTTTCCTCCAAGTGGGTCGGACTTTTCACTATTGCCTGGGTCGGTCTCTTGTGCGTGTACCAATTGTGGTTCATCATTGGAGACTTGCAGGTGTCTTCCAAGAAGATCGTGGGCGAGTTCGTTGCTAGAGGCTCGCTCTTGTTGGGTATTCCTGCCGTTTTGTACGTGGTCTTCTTCGCCATCCACTTCAACTCCTTGTACAAGGAGGGCGACGGCTCTGCCTTCATGTCCTCTGCCTTCAGAGCCACCTTGGAAGGCAATACCATTCCCTCCAACATCAACGCCAGGGTTGGTTTGGGTTCGGTCGTCACCATCCGTCACTTGAACACTCTTGGTGGCTACTTGCACTCGCACAACCATTTCTACCAGACCGGTTCCAAGCAACAGCAGATCACCTTGTACCCCCATTTGGACAGCAACAACGACTGGATCATCGAGCCCTACAACGAGACTGTTCCCGACCACTTCGTTCCCTTGAAGCACGACATGAAGATCAGATTGAAGCACGTCAACACCGGCAGAAGATTGCACTCCCACGACGAGAAGCCTCCTGTCAGTGAGCGTGACTGGCAAAAGGAGGCCTCGTGTTACGGATACGACGGCTTTGACGGTGATGCCAACGACGACTTTGTCGTCGAAATCGTCGACTTCAAGTCTGCTCCAGGAATTGCCCAAAAGGAGGTCCAGGCCTTGAACTCCGTCATCAGATTGAGACACGCCATGACCGGCCACTACTTGTTCTCCAGCGAGGTCAAGTTGCCTGACTGGGGCTTCAAGCAACAGGAAGTCACCGCTGCTTCCCAAGGTTTGAGAGCTTTGACCCACTGGTACATCGAGACCAACAGAAACTCGTTGCTTCCCGAAAACGAAACCACCTACGTCAACTACCCCAAATTGACCTTATGGCAAAAGATCGCCGAAAACCATAAGAGAATGTGGAAGATCAACCAAGGCTTGACCGACCACCACAACTGGCAATCTTCTCCTTACACCTGGCCTTTCTTGACCAGAGGTATCAACTACTGGGTCCGTGAGCACAAGCAGGTCTATTTCCTTGGAAACGCCGTCACCTGGTGGGCTGCTACTGCCTCTATTGTTGCGTTTATCATTCACGGCCTCATCTCTGTTATCAGATGGCACTTGGGTGGAAAGTTTGCCGAAAGCAAGGAAGTTTTCAACTACAACACCCAGGTCTTCTCCTACGTCCTTGGCTGGGGTTTGCACTACGCTCCATTCTTCATCATGGGCAGACAGTTGTTCTTGCACCACTACCTTCCCTCTCTTTACTTTGGTATCTTGGTTTTGGGACACACCTTGGAGGTCTTTGTCAACTACATCATGGCCCGTTCTAAGTCCTTGCAGCAGTTTGCCCTCATTCTTGTTACCGTGTTTGCTGCCGTGAGTGCCATTTTCTACATGCAATACTCTGCCTTGATCTACGGTTCGCAATGGACGAAGGGCCAGTGTAACGCTTCCAAGTCGATCAGCTCGTGGGATTTCGACTGTAACGCTTTCCCAGAGAAGATTTCCGAGTACAAGAACTTTGCTAGCTCTTCTGCTGCTGAATCTTCCCCTACTGATCTCATCGAGAACCCAATCCTGCCAAATGAGGCCAAGGAAACTCCTTTCGTTCCAGAGAAAATCATTGAGCAAGAGCACATCGAGTCTCCAGTCGTGAAGAAGGAGGAACAGGCTCCTCAGGAAGTGAAGGAAGAGGCCCATGTTCCTCAGTTTGAGGTCGAGGGTACTAAGAAAGAAAACAATGATGAACAAGCCAAGCAAGCCGAGCAAGCTAGACAAGAAGAAGCTAGAAAGGCCGAGGAGGCTAAGAAGGCTGAGGAGGCTAAGAAGGCCGAGGAGGCTAAGAAGGCCGAGGAGGCCAGAAAGGCTGAAGAAGCTAAGAAGGCTGAGGAGGCCAGAAAGGCTGAAGAAGCTAGAAAGGCCGAGGAGGCTAGAAAGGCTGAGGAGGCTAAGAAGGCCGAAGAGGCTAGAAAGGCTGAAGAAGCTAAGCAAGCTGAACAGGCCAAGCAAGCCGAACAAGCTAAGCAAGCTGAACAGGCTAAGCAAGCTGAAAAGGCCGAGTAAACTGAAAAGGCCGATTAAACTCAAAATATCTTCAATAACACTTGGCCTGATCTAACTGAACTGTTTCAGAGCAGGCATCCCCTTAGGCATTTCTCTTTCGGACTAATGTGTATATATACATTGCTTGATGGTATCGTTGTGAACTGATTCCTAGGAGCTTCAATATAAATGATAAAGACCATTGTAATTTAATGAGCACATGGTTATGGAATCACCAAATCTAGAACTACATTGCGCTACGTTTCTTCAAATAAAATGTTTAATGCCCATCTATTAGTACGAGTATAACTCACGGGGGCCATAATCCAACCAACCAATAAAAATAAATGCCTAGCGTTCAAGTAAGACGAAACCTTCTCTTGGTTTCTATAACTAGATGCGCTTCCCAATAATGTGCCTAGTCAAGGTTTTGAATTGTTCTGCCTCTCATGTACTTCTCATTCTTGACATTTTCGAGAAGAGAGTAGTAGATGGAGTTGACAGTAAGCAATATCTTGACGGCGACAAAGAGCGAGAATATTAATGGACTCGCGTATGCCGAATAGTCTAAACCGTACTCCGTGGTCTTCAAGAAGCCAATGCTCAAAAGAACAGGAACATGGACAAAACAGAAGTTGCGTAATAATTCCTTGCTGAAGTTCTTGAATTGGGCTTGCTCTTCCTCCAAGTTCTGCAACAAAATAATTCGGATGAATGCAATAGGGTACTTCAAGTAGACGAATATCGTCCAGTAAGAAGCAATTAAATGAACAAGTAGGGTGAATCTATTCATTAACAAGTCTGAAGCTCCAACGACAGATGAAGGACGCTCTTGATGGAAGTAAAATCTGGCAGGAAGGTCAATACAATATGAATGAACACTTGCAATCCAGATCCACCACAAGAGAAACGAAATCAACAAATGGAACTGGAAACCACCGAGTCTTTCCACAAAACCTTCATTTCTGCCTCCAACCTCAACAGCCACTGCAGGTCTCGCGTTTTCAGCTTCATTGTTTTCGTTCATCTTCTGCACTCTTGAGTCGTATGCATTCAACAAGATCACAGCGATTTCAAAACCAATCGCAATAGAAAAAAGATCGATATTCCAATTCAACGGAAGACTGTTTTTGTAGTGCATTTCAACGCCGAAGACAATTCCAAATGCATTGACTACCGGTCTTCCTATGGCCAAAGACCCCAATATAATGGAACAAGACAAGAAAACAGCAAATCCCCACAACATGCAAATTAATCCCAAACACCTCAACTTGAAGTTAGGAGGTCTGTACACGATCGTGTACCCATTATTCGTTGCATTTTCATCGTCCTCCTCTTCTTCTGAAGTTATGCTTTCACTGTTTTGAAAGGACTCCACTGGTTCAGGTGCTGATATGAGTTGATCATTCTTCGTCACCGCCACAAAAAGCTTCTTGACAAACTTTCTACCAACAGTGTCATTATCTGGAACACGGATATACGAGCCATTAGGAACAAAGCACGCTTGCACTTCCGGGTTCTCCCTAAAGATTACCTGGGCCTCAGAGTATGTGGTAGGCCTAGAGTAATCTGGTTGAGCAGTTCCAATCAACTGGACAAAGAAATTTCTGTACACAACAACTCCTCTTTCCTGAGAAACGGGTTTTCCCAAAATAAAGTGGGAAAGTCTCATCTTGAAAGTGGAAATTTCAAAAGCCCTTTTCCAGTAAAGATAAACGTAATGCTGGAATACTGGAACTGAAGCTATTATCGTCAAGGTTAAAATAGGAACAATCCAGAGGACATGAAGACTTACCGAAGAAGAAGCCTGGAGTGCCTTATTCTCTGGCTGCAAAAATCTCAAGCCCCAAGTCACACCACCAATACCAACCAAAATGAACACAGTGTACACCTTTGCACTCAAATAAATTCTTGACAATTGAAGCATCAAGGGCTTTACCAAAGCGTCATGGATCAATCTGGCATTTGGGTCTTCTGGAGATCGTATGAAGTATAGAACACCAGGTCTCAAGATCTTGACACGTGCCATTCCAACATAGACAGCAACAGCCAACATGTAAATGGTTCCCACAAACCAATATCCAAGGAGTCTTGTATGGGTCGTACGGGTAAATTCTGACAAGGACGACATGAGGATCAAAATGGACTTTGTGCCATCTGGTAACACTTTCGAGAATTGCAGCAACACAATCGGAGCACCACAGAAGTCAAGCAACCATCCACAGTAAACTGGGAAAAAGACGACTTCAAGGGCAAAAATGAAGAACACCTTGGCAGTGGAAGTGATCTCAAATAAGAGCTTGTAGAGCTTACGGGCGTTGCCCAAGACGGGTCTTCTGCCTTTGGTCAAGCTGTTCATAACGGAGTAAATGAGAAGGCCAATGATTCCATAACCAATGGATAATAAGCTCAAACGCTCGAGAAAAGACTTCTCCGTAGAAACGGTCTGGATGAATACCGAGGAAAAGGTTAGCCATATGGGTTCGTAGACATACTGTATGAGTGTTAACTTCAAAAATTCAATGTATTCGTGGGATTCAATGAACTCTTCAATAAATGATTCTGACTGTGAGATGAAGTGATTCGAGCGCAAATAACCCACAACAGGAGTGACCACGGTGGAATAAAAGGATCCTAGCACGAGTTTTGATACGAAGGAGACCGAGCTGCCCAACAGGTGGGGAAAGAAGTAGAAGAGGAATAAATAGATGGCGATGATGGTGTCCGCAATGAGGGTGTAAA
Source organism: Suhomyces panamericanus (assembly GCA_030582475.1). Classification (NCBI taxonomy): domain Eukaryota; kingdom Fungi; phylum Ascomycota; class Pichiomycetes; order Serinales; family Debaryomycetaceae; genus Suhomyces; species Suhomyces panamericanus. The sequence goes on from JAKTXI010000046.1 coordinate 112,126, forward strand.
AGAGCGGAGTCTTGAAGTTCAAGGCGAAAGCTAACAATTCAAAAATATCACCATTTGCATCAGCCATGGCTGCTGCGATAGCTTCGTCGTCCATTTCGTTGGCAAAAATGTTCTCGTTGTTCTGTTGTTCTTGAACTGGTTGCTGCTGTTGGGGTTCTGGTGCCACAGGACGGGCCACCGGAACTGGCTCAGGCCGTCTAATTTGAACTTCATTCTCCTCGGCTGGACCCTCGATTTCATTTTGGTCGAGATTGAACGGATTTCCTTCATCTATGACTCGTCTCAACTCCTCCTCGGTGTTGGGGACCGGGTTTTCTTGGGCAGGCGGGTTTTCACGCTGGAGATCCACCACGGCCCGGGCCAACAATTCCAACTGCTGCACGTTGTCGGCGGCGTCGGCGTTGCCGTTGACGCCCTCATTGCGAAGCGCAGTCAAGGCGTTTTGCAACAAGTCCAGCAACGTGGTCTTGGGCTCCTTTCCGATGTGCTTCAACAAGGACTTGGTGTAGTCCTCGTCGCGGACGACCCACTCGTGCTCAATGAAGAGGGCGATGTGGACCACCAAGAACACGAAGATGTGTCTGAGGCCGCTGTAGTAGGTGTTTTGGAACACCTGCTCGTAGATGAAGAGCACCTCCATGTCGGAAAAAGGGCCCTTGGCTTGCTGGTGCTTGGAGATATCGAAGCGTCCGAGAAGCAACGCATTGAGAAACGACGGGTTTTCAGCCGGAAGTGACCCGTCGATGGCCCAGGTGTAGATGCGGCCGGCAAACTTCCAGAACACCGGCAACTGGAACACGAACATCACGTACAACGCGATGGACACCGACTTGTAGACGCCACTGTTGACAAACAGCACCACTTTGGAGAAGATCAACTGGAAGGGAATGGTCTTGGGCATTTCCGGGTCATAGATGGTCTTGAACTTGTATTCGGTGTTGCAGATGTCACATTTCTGAGTGGACTTGTTGGAATGTTTTAGCCATTCAAAGAGGCAATCTTCATGCACATGCTTGATCGAGCCCTTGCAGTTGCAGGGGTGGAATAGGGCCTGGGACTCGGAGGCTTCCCCGCGACAGATTCGACAGAAGACGTCTTGATCGATCATGAAGAGGAGACAGGGTGGAGGAAGCTGAGTTGGATCGATATAGGGCCGCTTACATAAGCCGGAAAGTGAGGAAGGCAAGTGAGGAAGGCAAGTGCAGGAAAGATCTATGATGATATTATTATGAAGCCAAAGAAATTGGACCCATTATGCTACAAGGAGAAAAAAGTAGGAGAAATAACAAGTTGCTATGAATATGGACCAGCTCCAAATTATAAGTATATGAATCTGGACTAACTCCAAATTATAAATATATGAATCTGGACTAACTCCAAATGAATGGTATATGAATAGTTTATAGATATTATACATTCTATGGGTAGTGTGTTATTCTATAGATTACTTGCTTTGCTATGGAATCACTTAGGAAGCGGAAATCGAATAGTGGCATAAACTCATAATCTATATTATGCAAGCCTCCAACTAGAGAATAGCCAATGGCCAATACTCGTATATGGAATAATTATTTGAATTTCATAATGACCGAATTCTCATAATAACCGTATTCTGTTACTCCCTTTTGGTAAATAAATATCTTAGAGTTAAAGTTAGGCCAAAAGTTCAATTAGGCATTTATTCTGAAAGAGCTTCAGCGACAATAAATTTTTATTAGAAGTCAAGTTGGTACCAGAAGTGCCTCGAATCATCTCATCTAATATTGTTTTGTTAGGTCAAGTAGTCCTGTGGATTAACACCATGGCTATGAATCCACACACCCAGTGACTATTTACCATTAATTCTTGAAGGTGCTCCGTGACACACACTGAAATGATTATTCCTAGCAGAATTCCACCGGAGCTATTCCACCGGAGCTATTGCTTTCCTGTAATTAATTACATTCTTCCATTTCTTCCATTATCCTATGTTTGATCTTCATTCCCTGCCCTATCTTCTTGGTTAATCTTTCATTATACTTCCAATTTTCCATGTGAGCATGAAAAGTCCTGTGCCATCTCTTCTTCTTCCTCTTCTTATTTCCTATAATTCCTTTCCTCCGTTTTGAAACATCACGTTTCTTCTCTTCGTCTTGATTTCTCATTTTGTCACATTCTCCCTATATCCTATGTTTTGATCATCATAAGTCCTGTGACCATTCTTCTTCCTATTTTCTTACCCTACGTTTTGAACATCACGTTTCCCGTGACCTTTCTCTTCTTCTTTTTGGTCTCTTCCTTGGGCTCATCCTCATCCTCATCATCGTCGTCCTCATCGTCAGATCCGCCTCTCACCACACCAGTCTCCTCATTGAAGTTTCCGGTTTTCTCCTCGAACATCTTCCTGGCACGGTTGATCTTGTAGTTCTGTTTGCTGATGTATTCGAATCTAGCCAACTTCAAGGGGTCGTTTCTGAAGGCAAATACCAAGTCGTTCATCTTCACACGCGACCTTCCCTGCGATCTGGAGTATGCCATCACCTCGTGACAGAGATTGACTAGAAAATCCACCATAATATCATCCAAACACAGCACAGTCAATTCTGCAGAAATGGGCCTATCTCCCAAAGCATAGAGCAAATTCTCGATATCTCTCAGGAAAAGACCCTGGAACTTCTTTCTTCTTCTTGTGGTTGTGACTTGGGGGAGCATGCTTTGGTAGGGAAGTCTTCTGAAGCTGGAAGAGGCCAAGGACCCATTGGCTGAATTGTAGTAGCTTTCGCCCGAAACAGGCGCTGGAAGTGAAGATCCCGTGGAAGTGTACAACCCCGAAGACGAAGCTGGAGCTGCCAGTCCTGATTGGGTAACAGGAGTCGAATATTGGTCGCTCATGTGAATAGATGTAGATATCTGCAGTTCTAAATGAAATGTTAGAAAGTTGATATCTGTTTTGCACACACACGACCAAATCCAAATTACATCAGTACAAACGGTTCTTACAATTATTCTAGACACTATCCTAGGCAAGAGGGTCTCTCTTGTTCCATTCCATAATTAAATCGTCCTTGGGGAAGATGGTGGCAAAAACCTTGATTTTTTCCGACAACTCGGTCTTGTGGTGGATCAAGTCTGCGTTCATCAAGAACTTACCCAACATACCGGTGAACATCAACACCACGTAGTTCTTACCAAGACACTTGTGGGGGCCGGTACCGAACACCAACCAGTTACGGTTCTCCATTTCAGTGGTGCTGTTTTCCCATCTCTCTGGGATGACCGAATCAGGCTCCTCGTACACTTCGGGATCATGCAAGGCAGGATAAAGAGTAGGAATGACCATGGCACCCTTTGGCGCAGTGTACGAGTCGGTGATGGGGAAGGGCTGCTTGACCAAGTATGGAACCATCAAGACGGGGGGACGGTAACGCAACACTTCCTTGACCACGTTTTTGGTGTAGCTCATTTGCTGGATAAGGTCCAAGCTCAAAGGCACGCTGGGGTCGTTGTTTCTAACAGCCAACTGTTCTTGTCTGACCTTGGCAGCAATGTCGGGTCTGTCGGCAACGATCTGGAACAACCAGCAGGCCAAGGAGGAGGAGGCATCTTGGGAGGCAAACAAAAAGGTGAAAATGGCCTCACTGATCTCTCTGTTGGAGAACTCACGGACCAAGTGCTTGCGTTCTTCCTCGGTGACCTCGGAATCGTCCAATTTCTGCTCCTTGGCCTTCTTCATCAAGTAAATCCACTCGTCGAGCACACAGTTGGGAGTACCATTTTCCTCGTTGATGTACTTCTTGGACATGGCAGCACACTTCTCAAAAGTCAACATGGTTTCGTGGGCAATCTTCTTTCCGTACCAGGTCTTGGTGTAGGGGATGATGATGGGGAAGTTGACGAGCTCCAAGGCGGCGGTGACGCGGTAGTAGTTGTCGGCAACCTCGGCAATCTGTTCTTCGAGGATGTACTCGCCACAGAAGGTTCTCAAGGAAAGGGCACAGAGCAACTCACGGAACTCAGGGAAGAACTCGCGGGGCGAGTCGTAGCTGACAAACTTGTCGAGGTACTTGTCCATGTACTTTTCCTGGACCTTGATGTAGATCTCCAACGCCTTGGTGACAAAGAGTCCGTTCAACGACTTTCTGTAGTCACTGTGGGCTTTGCCGTCCAAGAACACCCAGTTGGTGGGTCTCAAGATCTTGTGGGCAACATCGACCACACAGGGCTTGACGTACTTGGGCGAACTCAAGATCTTTCTCGACAAGTCCCGGGACGAGGCGATCACAACAAACTTGTGGAAGATCGACACACACGACAAGGCGCCAGACTCCCACTTCGACACGTACTCCTCGAACTTGGGGTCGAGCGACTCCAAGAAGGGGCCGATGATGGGCCACATCTTCCACGCAGGGCCGGCAATGGAGCCCTTGCGGATCTGGTACATCACCTGGTCGTAGGTCAACACCAACACCAAGGCGGTAATGGACCACTGCCACCAGGTGATCTGCAGGTAGAACTCCGAGGTTTTGGCGAGAAAGTCGCCATCGAGGCTCAGCCGGAGCTGTTCAAGGCCTTGCGCAAGGGGGGACGTGGTATTGGCACTCATATCTCCTTGGTTCGATGAAGAACAACAGTAGTGTTAGATTTGAACTTTGCGGATTCCGGAACTTTTTAATACTCCTTTGAGTGCAGCACCATACAGGAGAAGCAGAACACGGTGCAGAAAAACGGGGATTGGGGGGGCAGAAAACCGGACAAAAGGCCGGGCCTATATATAGGGCAGGCGGAGCTCGGGCTCGGACGGCTGCAGTGCCTGGGCCCGGTGTGCCTGCCGGAGTGGTGCCACTTGGTGGTGCTGCCTTGGTAAACGATCGTATACATCACGTGACGGGATGAAGGATTTTCTCGTTTACGCGATGTTGATGTACGAAAGCCCTGGAATAGACGGAGAGGGGCGGGTTCTGATAAGCGCACGTGCCACAGACCACGTGACCATGACCTAGGGGATGGATGCCACTGGCTGGAGATGAGTCTGAGAAGATTGAATGGGATGTTGCAACGAGCGCGCAGATCACTTCACTTCACACATATTCTCATATGCCCATATTTTTCTGCGTTGTTGCATTTGAATAGATGCGACTCTAAATGTCTTGAACAAACTTCTGAACTCCGTGGTTTCAACAATAGCCCTGAAATTGGATTCAGTTCCGTGCCGAACTACTATATTAAACTCTGTCCAGTTTTCCTTGTAGCGGCTTCATACTACTCTTTCTCTCTCTCTCTCTCTCCAGAGTTTATCTCCTGTAAGCGTAATTACATGTCTCCTCTGTCATCCCGTCACGTGACCCACAAGCCTAGTAAATTTTCAGACCCGACCTCATCTCATCACTACCAATGGCCAAAAGAAAGAACAACGCCAAGGACCAGGAGAAGAAGAAGAAGGCCAAGCAGGAGCAGAATGCAGAGCTTGATTCTGGATTTTTCTCCTCGGTCAACAAGCACCAGGACGAGGACTGGGACAACCAAGAGCAAGACTACGAGTTGAGACCTCGTTCCATAAATACCGCCCAAGTGACGGAGGGTTTGCCCATTAAGCGTTCCGATGGTAAGATTGAACGAGTGGTCTATGAAAAGAAGAGAGCATCTGATGCAAAGGATGCCGAAGTTGTCGAAGAATCAGAGACTAAGGATGATCCAGAACAAGAGGAACAGCCAGAACAGCCCGAGGAAGAAGAAGAAGAAGAAGACGAAGATGCCCACCTCTCTCCCAAGGAACGTCTTCTCAAGATCAAGGAAGAAATTGCCGACCTCGCCTCCAAGCTCATCGAAGACCCCGAAGAAAACTGCTCCTGTCTCACCAGATTGAGAAAGATGTCCGAATCAAAGAACTTTGTCACAAGTCAATTGGCCATCATGGCTCTTATTCCAGTGTTCAAGGCATTGGCTCCCTCATACCAAATCAGACCTTTGACCGATGCTGAAAAGAGAGAAAAGGTCAGTAAGGATGTGGCTAGACTCAGAACCTTTGAACAGACTCTTGTCACAAACTACATACTGTACGTGAACAACTTGGCTCAGTTGGCCAGGGTTTCCTACTCCAACTCTCAAAATAGCAAAAAGATAACTCCAGATCAGGTCAAGAGAGGATTATTGGCAAGTAAGGCTGCCTGTGAGCTTTCCCTTTCTTCGTTACGTCATTTCAACCATCGTTCTGAAGTGTTCAGTATTATCATCCGTCGTCTTAATAGAAAGCCCACCAACCCCGACGACTTTGAAGCGTTTACCAGATGTGTGCGTGCATTAGAAACTCTTTTGAAAGATGATGAAGAAAACGGAGACATATCGCATGAAATTGTCAAGCTTTTAAGCAAGTCTATTCTTGATAAGAAATTTAGAGTGGATGAATCAGTGGTAAATGTTTTGCTTAGTCTTTCACTCTTGGAGGACTACGACCCCAACAACAACAGAGACGACGTGGCAAAGCCTAAAATGAAGAAGAAGGACAGAGTGCATTTATCTAAGAAGGAGAGAAAGGCACGTAAAGAAAGAAAGGAAATTGACGAAGAAATGAAAAAGGCAGAGCATGCAATCACAGTCGAAGAAAGAGAGAAGTACCAAGCCCAAGTGTTGAAGATGGTCTTAACTCTTTATTTGAACATATTGAAGGCAGGCACCCATACCTTAGATTCTACAAAGAATGATGCCAACCATCTCATGGCCGCTGTTCTCGAAGGATTGTCACGTTTTGGTCAAATGGCCAACTTCGATCTTCTTGGTGACTTCCTTGAAGTGCTCAGAGAAATAATGACGGATATTGTTCATGAGCATTCCATTGCCCTGAATGATATAGATAATGATGAGGAAACCGGGGGACTCTACAATGGAAAACAAATTAGAACAGTGTTACTTTGCATTGCAACATCATTCACATTGATGCTTAACCATGCTAGCACAGGTAAGATTCCAATGGCCATTGATCTTTCTAAATTCATTTCTTCCTTCTATCTCATATTGACTGACTTATCACTTGACGCCGATTTAGAATTCAGTCACAAGTCTATTCGTTTGGCGGACCCTCTCTCTCAATCTGAGTTCAATAAGCCAGCTGTGAACGTTTCTACCAAATCAGAGCTTCTTTTGAAGTGTCTTGACAATATATTCTTCAGAACCAAGAATGGCACTATTCCTCGTGCCACTTCGTTCACAAAACGTCTTTATATGTTGATTCTTCAGACGCCCGAGAAGACTTCCTTGGCCACATTGAAGTTCATTGGAAAACTTACTGCTCGTTACGATGAAGCGATTAAGGGCTTGTGGAACACCGAAGAAAGAATTGGCGGTGAAGGTTCGTACGTTCTTGGCATTGAACGTGCTGATAGAGAAGTGGAGTTGGAAAGAGCAAATAGTGGTGCTGCCCACTTGTGGGAAAACGTGTTGTTGGATAATCATTACTGTCCAATGGTTAGAGATGGTGCTAGATCTTTGATGAAGAATAGTAAAGAAAAGAAAAATTAATGCATTACTAGAAATGGCATTTAAAATTCGAAAATTATTTAAATAGATCGAATTATCCTCATCCAGACAACTGTATAAAGTATATCCAAATTTAGACACTTGGTAAGGTGATTCTACAGTAGGTTCTGCTTATAGGTGGCGTGACTTTTGTCATGTGCATTTTGTCACATGATCAATGATGATGATAAGTAAGTGAAGAGATGTTGCCACTGATTTCACCCAATTTTCTCATATTCACGTCATATTCACTTTAATGCGATCTTTAGTTGCTTCCACGGCACTTCCTTCATACTCGGATAAAGCCATTCTTCCGCAGATCATATTATCCGAGCTTATCGATACAATTCCAGAAGATCAATTGCCTCATCCATTCATTTTCACGGTGGAAAGTGGCCTGGAAAAGGTTTACATAGGAGTCAAGGAGTTTTCAGCAAAAGAGGAGGCCATAGAGCTCCCAAAAAGCATAAAGGATAAACTCGGAGATGAAGGCACGCTCCAGTTGGTCGAGTCCATTCCTAAAGCCACATCTCTTCGAATAAAGCCCACCCAGTTCTACAATATCCAGAATTGGAAGTACTTCTTGGAGAAGAAGTTGACCCATTTCTACACCACCATCACTGCGGGCACCAACTTAATAATAGAAGATAACAACTTGAGGTACGAGTTGGTGGTGGAATCGGTGAACGAATCGACTTCGTTGACTGCATGCATCATTGACACCGACATCGTGTTGGACGTGGTGCCGTTAAATGAGCGGTTGGCGGCGGCGGAAATGCTCGAATTCAAAAGCAATCCCTTCAACAATATCGTCGAGGTCGAAGATAAGGTGGAAATCCATCAGGTCATACCGTTTGCGGACCCGAAATTCGTGCCCCATTTGTACAAGGTGGATCTCTCGAAGCACGCAGAAACGATAGAGATTGGCGTGGTGTCGGAAAATGTGCACAATGTGGATATTTTGGTGGGATTGGACAAGTTCATCAACTTGGAGAATTTCCGGAACACCACCATGGCCGAGAGCGGAGACACCAAGAGACTATTAATTAACGTGAAGGACGACGACATTGTCAACAAGCTCGTCAAGGCCAAACATAACCAGGAATTGGGCGAGTCGGACGGCGAGATCGAGAAGTGGCTCTACTTCATTCCGTTTAGCTGGGCCAGTCCTGCAGACATAATAGTGAACATAGGACCTGCTACAGAGAACAGACCAGCGATTGTGGAGGACAATACGAAGCGATGCGCAAACTGTGGCAAGGACGTGGAAGTGCCTAAGTTCGAGCTTCACCAGGTGTTCTGTTTACGGAACAATGTGCGGTGCCCGCGATGCCACCAGGTGTTCTTGAAACGGGTTCCAGCCAGTCACTGGCACTGTGAGCAGTGCGAATTTCATACCGAGGAGCCGGTGGAGCAGATGAAACACCAGCGGATCTTCCACTCAGGGCCGTACGTTTGCAGTCAATGTCCGAATGACCACGAATGGGCCTCCTTCCTCGACTTGGCAGCACATCGTGCTGGCGACTGTCCCGGCAAGGTGCACGAGTGCACCTTCTGCCGGCTCGTGGTGCCGCAGGAGGAATACACGTACCAGGACCGGTTCGAGAACCTCACGCACCATGAGAACGCGTGCGGCAACAAGACCACCGAGTGCTACCAGTGCGGGCGCATCCAGCGCATCAAAGACCTCAAGAAGCACATGCGGATGCACGAGTTGGACCGGCAGGCGTTCCAGCACCACGCCAGTGCCAGTTTCAACAAGTGCGCGAACATCAATTGTGTGCACTTGGTGGACCAATGCACCAACGAGCTCAATCTCTGTGACATGTGCTACGGGCCACTCTACGTGGCCCAACATGACCCCACACATATTCGTCTTCAGCAGCGTCTCGAACGCCGGTATATGCTCCAGCTTACGCGGGGCTGTGGCCAGGAGTGGTGTGAAAATGCGTACTGTGGGCAGAACGAGGGCATCAAGGGACAACCGATAAAGGTCTTAGTTTCACTTGTCAACAATACGCTCCTTGCGTCGGTGGGGGTGCCGGAGTTGCCCATTAATAGAGCGAGGAGAGAGAAAGAAGGGAGCGGATGCAGTGCTGATGGTCCATCTAGTGGTAGTGGTGCCAATGGTGCTAATAGTGCTAATAGTGCTAGTCCATCTAGTGGTAATGGTGCTAATAGTGCTAGTCCATCCAATGGTGCCAATGGTGCTAATAGTGCAATTGCATCCATTGCTGCTATTGCATCCAATGCTAGCTCTATTCCCGGTTCTATTGCACCCAATGCCTCTGGGTCCAATTCCTCTGGGTCCAATGCCTCTGGGTCCAATTCCTCTGGACCCAATCGCTTCTGGTTCTGCGTCAACGAATCCGTCACCCGCAAGATGCTCACAGTCTCCTCCCTCGAGGCCGAGTACGACACGCCCCTCCTCTACAAAGCCGTCAACAGCTCGGACGACGTCCGTCTGTGGCTTGTGAGTCACGGGGTACGCCGTAGATAGATTATAGAGCTGGTCGCGCGACCCGATAAGCCCATGACATCACCGATTACGTAAGCGACACGCCGCCCGCAATTATAGGCCGGTTCCTGCCCCTTAAGCCTGTTGCCTTCCCCACTCTCGGCTCCGCCTGCCCGGCCCTAGCCGAGCACTCGAGGCTCCCCACTCCGCCAATCAGAGCCCAGCTCCGGCCCCTCCCGTCCAATCCCCTGGGTAGCGCACGACCGGCTGGCTGTGCGCGCCACTGTGGAAGTCACTCCTTATCGCTTTCTCCCAAACTATATAAGCCCAGCGTTTGCCCCCCATTTATCTGTTGTACCATGTTGTTACAAAAATCCGTCGCCCTCTCTATCTTGGCCACCCTTGGTGTCCAGGGATTGCTCATCCCACAAGCTGATGTCATCAAGGTGTTCGAGCACACCGATGCCGTTGGCCAGGCCGCTGAAGCGCCTGCCATCCACGAACACGCCGATGTCGCCTCCTCTGCTGCCGCCGCTGCTCCCATCAATGACTACGTCTCCCAGGAGGCGTCGCCCTTGGTGTCCATGGGCCGCGACCCCATCCCCCACAAGTACATCATTGTGTTGAAGGACGACCTCGCCCCCGAGACCGTGGCGTTCCACCACGAGTGGGCCATGTTGCAGCACGCCGACTCCGTGGGCAAGATTGACGCCGACCACTCGTTCTTCGCCGCTATCCGCGACTTCAAGACCGAGGGCGGCATTCTCGACACCTTCCACATCGACAACTTGTTCTCCGGCTACTCGGGTTTCTTCTTGGAGTCCACCATCGACTTGATCAGAAGACATCCCGCCGTCAAGTACGTCGAGCAGGACTCGGTCGTACACGCCAACGAGTTTGAGATCCAGAAGGGCGCCCCTTGGGGTCTCGCCAGAGTCTCCCACAGACAACCATTGAGCTTGAACTCCTTCAACCAGTACTTGTTTGACAGCGAGGGTGGTGAAGGTGTCACCTCCTACGTCATTGACACCGGAGTCAACGTCGACCACGTCGAGTTCAGCGGCAGAGCCAAGTGGGGTGCCACCATCCCCAGCGGCGACGCCGACGTGGACGGCAACGGTCACGGTACCCACTGTGCCGGAACAATCGCCTCTAACTCCTACGGTGTCGCCAAGAAGGCCAACATTGTGGCCATCAAGGTCTTGAGATCCAACGGTTCCGGCTCCATGTCCGACGTCGTCAAGGGTGTCGAATTTGCCGCCAAGTCGCACATTGCTGCCGCCAAGGAGGGCAAGAAGGGCTTCAAGGGTTCCACTGCCAACATGTCCTTGGGTGGTGGAAAGTCGCCAGCTTTGGACCAAGTCGTCGACGCTGCCGTTGCTGCCGGTATTCACTTTGCCGTTGCTGCTGGTAACGAGAACCAGGATGCTTGCAACACCTCTCCTGCTTCCGCCAAGAATGCCATCACTGTTGGTGCCTCTACCATTTCTGATGCTAGAGCTTACTTCTCCAACTACGGTAAGTGTGTCGACATCTTCGGCCCAGGTTTGAACATCTTGTCCACCTACATTGGCTCCAACACCGCTACTGCTACTTTGTCTGGTACTTCGATGGCTTCTCCCCACATTGCTGGTTTGTTGTCCTACTACCTCTCATTACAACCAGGTTCTGGATCTGAATTCTTCGTTGCGGGCAAGGGTGTCACCCCAGCTCAACTTAAGAAGAATTTGATTGCATTTGGTACTAACGATGTCTTGTCTGACGTTCCAGCTGACACTCCAAACATCTTGGCTTTCAATGGTGCTGGTCACAATTTAACCGAGTTCTGGGGTGAATCCACTTCCACTGTTGAAGACGACTCCACTACCCTCTCCAAGCTCAAGAAATTGCTCAGACTTGGCGAAAAGGTTGAGAGTTTGGTTGAAGAGATCAAGCTCGAAACTACTGACTCGTTAAAGGATCTTTTCGAGTACATTGAAGTCCCAGCCGGACTCTAGATATCTTACTGTACAACTTACATCTACATCTTTTTATTAATGAGTTGTTTTCGAAATTAAGCTTGGCGTAGTGTACTTCTTGTAGTACAGGTGAACTCATTACGCGTTTTGATTATTGTCTATAATTATGTCTGTAATTCAATGACGTCAGGAACTTAGAAAATACATCCTTCCTTATCAAAATAATACTAGAAAGTGCCGACCAAAAATTCCTAATCTGTTGTGAACAATAAATCTTAGACATAAACCTTTACGGACCAAACTTTCTAGTGTATCTTTTAAAAATAGGCTACTTTCTCTCTCTGTCGCCCTTACCTCCCAATGAAGTATCTTCAGACTAGAGAAATGCCACCAATACTAAGTAGAATGACAATAGTCAAAATTCTGGAGAACCAAAAAAACCCAATTGAAATGCCAACATCATACACATCGAATTAAAGGTAGTAGATGTAAATAAGCTCCAAATGAGCGAGTAAGGAAATAACCTCAACTACCCGTGCTTTTCAGTTCTAGTAAGCAAATGTCCATTCACCGTTTCTGAAGAAACTGATTCCAAATCTTTTAAAATAAGTTTACCAGAATTCAATGTTGAACTTGAATACTAAGGATAAGACAAGAGAACATATCGAAACGAAAAACATAAACTCTCTCCATCAAGGACAGTAACTAACTAACTAACTATCTATCTATCTATGTTGTTTTCAACATCCCTTCCTGGAAGTAGTCCTCGGCCCAAGAGAACAGCTGCAATTACCGAGCAAGTTGCAGCTAAATCATTAATTTTATCAGGACGTGTCGATGAAACAGCGCCAAAAGGTACTCTCTTACATATCCAATCCATGAAGGAGTATTTACCAGAACAATCGTAGTAAGTGCAATATTTGCATTAGTAATCCTAGTAATAACATTCCAATCCTAGAATTAACATTCCAAATGATTAGGATAATCCAAATAATTACATCAACAACTCCATACAACTTCGTACATTCCGTTGACGACAACCTGTCAAGACTCGTCCCCCGCTAAATTCTAAAGATTATAACTGGGCAAGAAGAACTCGGTAAAATTAAATAAGGATCAACTCCAATAGTCAAAACGAATTGGCCCAATTGTCACTAAAAGTAGGAAGAAACAAAGAGATGTTACAAAAAGCAGGAAACGATCTTAACAGGCTTTCTTTGACGAAACTATAATAGAAATGAAACATAGTCTGAGGACACTTCTAGAATTAGTCACCTAGCCTAATTTACAGAGATAAAGCACTACGTGCTTCAACGTCCCTAATCGGGTAGTTGGAATATTGACACAATAAAGTTTATGCATGTTAGAAGTAAACCCCTGTCCCTGTCATTCCCTCAATAGTAAGAAACCGAGGCTCCTCCTCATAACCTATCACTCCTACTCTGTCCTGTATAGCCGAGTACTAGTGTCTTGAGACCTTTTTGTCTTACGTCATGTTAGGACCGCGCTTACGTCAGCATATATATATTGCCTCCAAGTCGAGTCTGTATGACCAACAGCGACACCTTCATAGATTTTTCATATAGACACACGCTTTTCCACCATGTCGACACCTGCAAAGAGAAGACTCATGCGTGATTTCAAGGTATGTCCATTTTAATCAGAACCTCGACCGTCGTCCATGCTTTCCTTGCCCCTACAACTCGTGGTGATAACCATTACAAATGAAAGCTACTAACGCCAGCGCATGCAACAAGACGCTCCCAGTGGTGTTTCGGCATCTCCGTTACCAGACAACGTGATGTCATGGTAAGTATCGCTATCGAAAGGCGAATTTTTGGACAAACAGAAGTGGTATTCATATTGGCCAACACTGTGTCCAGCGCTCTACCGACATTCTATTGCAAATATGAACAGCGAAGAATGTGTTTGAAGGTGGATTAAAGTGATTGAAAGCGTCATGAGATACCTGAAGACTCTGACTATGGGATAGAATGGGAGAGAATCACAGAAGATAGTGTCTGAATGCGCCACAGATTGACAAGGACTCTGTCATGCCATACGTTCGATCTTTGATCCGGTACATCTACAGTTATGAGAGTAGAACGGTGCTGCGATGGTACTTTTCCATCATTCTTCAAACTGTTCCACAGCACTCCTCAACGAAAATGCCAGAATCTTCAATTTGCCACTTTGTCACTTTTGCCACTTTTGCCACGTCCATTGCCATATTCACACATACTAACTACCAGGAACGCTGTAATTATAGGTCCTGAAGACACCCCCTTCGAGGATGGCACTTTCAGACTCATAATGCAATTTGACGAACAATATCCCAACAAGCCACCTACAGTCAAGTTCATCAGCGAGATGTTCCATCCAAATGTATATGCATCGGGTGAGTTGTGTTTGGACATCTTGCAGAATAGATGGTCTCCAACCTACGACGTTTCTTCCATCTTAACCTCCATCCAATCATTATTGAACGACCCAAACATCTTATCACCAGCCAATGTGGAAGCGGCCAACCTCTACAAAGACCATAGATCACAGTACGTCAAGCGCGTGAGGGAAACTGTCGAAAATAGCTGGAATGAAGACGATTTGGATGACGATGAAGACGATGACGATGACGACGACGATTGTGAAGATTAACTATGTACAAATATGTAGCTAATGTATGATAACGAATAGCCGAGTAGAGTATGGGGTTACTTGAGGGCCTAATAGGTAGAAAGGAGTTACTTGAGGTACAAGTAGTACCACTTCTTTGCTTTCGCTTGCTCCTCTTGTATCCTCTTTTCCTCCTGTGCTTGCTTTTCAGCAAGCTCTCTCTTTCTGGTTCTTTCCAACTCGTGCCTGTCAATAATGACAAGCTCCTGGGGCTTTCCTTCCTCGCCAATACGCTTGTCTCTTGCGATGGCAAACACGGTAATCAACAATGCGATATAAATAAATGCTTTGGTTACGGGGTCCATTTTCTTCACGTCAAACTGCTTGACTCTGACCGGAGTTTCTGCCAATATGACGGGATCTTCGAGTGGTTTGATGATGGTGGCACCAGTTGGGCTGGTAGTCTTGACATGGGAAGGCAATTTGAAGGGCAAATCGTAAGGAGGTTCGAGAGTTTGCCAATTCTTAAAGTCCTCACGAACGCCCCAATCGCCGTATGCAATGTAGTAACCCAAGTACTTGTCTTCAAGAGTTAACTTGGACCACTTCTTGTCGTACTTGTCTTGTAATTCCTTGAGCACCTGACCTTGGTGGAGAAGACTCAAGGTGCCAAACAACTTGGGGTCTTTAAAGATTGGTTCAGTGTCAATCGGCTGAGTAGCATCGGATGAGGACATCAGGAAAAGAGAGCCCATGTCTTGGATGGATTGAGCAGCCAACTGAGCAGCCTCATTGCGGGTTTTGTTGGGATCAACGGGCGCTTTTTCGTCGGACTTCGCTGGGGTTGGAACCTCCTTGAAAATGGGAGTCGTTTGCGAGAGAAAACGGCGGGCGTGAAGCACGCTGGGGCCTAGGGAGCGACGGATCATTGGTGATCAGGACGTACGGTGAAAATGAATTAATGGACATTCCGCACGTGATGCTGATCACGTGCGCTTCCTGGTAAACGCTATGCTACGCAACCAACCGCAGAGTAAAAGAGATGGAGGGCGGGGGGAGAGGGGGGGAGGACACAGAAGTACGAGGATGTAGAAGAGAAGAAATACTGGATGGCAACAGTAAGTGGTGGACGGTTCGGAAGAACTGAAATTCCATGCACAGAAGGATAACTGTTCTAGGCCTCATGCATGCATGACGCTAAGTTGAAAGCAATGGTTAAATGGATAAATGGAATGAGAGAATAAAATGGTGACAACGCAATGGCACAAAAATGAAGACGCAATTTAATGAAATGCACAGAATAGCCTTGCTTGACGTAGTGCCGTTTTTTCGACAGTTGTGCCAGGTGGAAACCATTATGCCCAGAGCAGTATATCACGTGCGTGGCACGTGTGAATTGATCACGTGACAAGACACCAGTGTATCACACCCTGGGCGGCCGCCAGCATGGCGCCAGGGCGCCCGGCGCACGGCCTCAGGCCACCAGGCACCTCCCCGGTCCGTCCCTCCCTTCGTGGTCGTCATCCGTCGCCTTTTGCGCACCCGGTAAAACATGCCCCAGTCCAGGGTCCAGGGAAAGTATACCCTAGAACCAGGGAAGATAAAGTTTAGATAAGCACAACGAGATCCTGCAGTGTCGTATTTCCCCGCATAGAAGGATACGCAGAGACTACGACGCACATTCATGCACTGAAGGCTGCCCCCGGTGCCTGGCGTGGTCCCAGATCCCGGCCTTTGCCAGACGGTGCGAAACAAACTGGTGAGGTGCTGCAGTGGAGCACTGGCACCAGAGCGCAACCTGAACCAACCTGGAACACCGTCTGCGTATTGGGAGGGGCGCTAGACGAGGAGAAGCGACACAAAGGGCAGGCTGGGGCCAGTCCAGGGGCTCCAGCTATGGACCTTCTTCGGGAGCGGCAATTCCCCGAGCGTACCGGCGGTGCGTACGGAACTCGGTGGCGGTGTCGGAAGGAGAAAGAGCCGACAACGAGGGAAGAGAGACAGAAGGAGAACACACACACAGAGAGTGAGAGAGAGCGAGAGAGAGTGTGTGTGTGTGTGTGAGTTTGAGAGCGAGAGAGAGAGAGAGAAAGCGAGAGAGAAAGAAGAGAAGAGAAGAGAAGAGAAGAGAAGAGACAGTAGGACACAGCTAGCTATTGGTATCCGGCTGCTGAAATACATCCCCATATACCTCTATTCTATTCCTGTGTATGCTCTACATCTACTCTATTCTCCTCTATTCTACTCCCTTCTTACCTTTCTACCTTCCTACCTTCCTTCCTTTCTTTCTTTCTTCCCTCCTTTCTTCCTTCCTTTCTTCCTTCCTTCCTTCCTTCCTTCCTTCCTTCCTTCCTTTTCCTCTCTTTCTCTTTCTCTCTCTTTCTCTCTCCCTCTCTCGCAGCCGTATCGCTTTACCGCCTCACGTCCTCCCAGTTGTTCCACTGGCGCGCACCAGGACCCCGAGGCATATCCTCTACCTCTCCACAGCCCTCCTTCTTCCAGGCAGAGCCCCATCCGCCACCGTCACTCCGAGATCCTCTGCTCCACCGCCACGCCAGCTGCCCTCCACCGTTGTCCGCGCCACGACCGTACTACAGACGCCCACAACAACACACCAGGCCACCGTTGCTCCTCATCAACTGCCGACTCCCCCAGTCCTCCTCCATCCCCAGCCCTCCCCCCATTCCCAGCCCTTCCTTCCTTTCCATTACATCTCCCTGCATCCTCCCCTTCCACCTCCCTCTTCCATTCCTTCCTCCCCTCCTTTCTTCCCTGCTCGCCGTGGACATTCTGGGTTTGACACTTGCGCGATAGCCCGGTTATACATACCCTTTCCTTGCAACACCAGAAGGACCCCACCACACCTGCGATCTGTGTTCCGCCAGGCCCTCAGCACGGTGCCAGCCCCCCCCCGCCCACCCCCCCCCACCCCACTCCCCCCCCCC